>VWZZ01003428.1:266789-312510 GCA_013399095.1 Psophia crepitans | reverse complement strand
GGGGGCGGCGCTGGGGGATGTGTGTGCGCACGAAATTCAAACCAAATGTCTTACAGAATTAAGACTGGTTTGCAGAGAGACCTCCTGTGTTAAGATTGAAAGCTGATCATGTTCTGCAAACAGAAAGAGATGAAAAACGAATGCTGTGGACCCCGCAGACTCGTAGTCACCTGGGAACTTGGGCACGTGTGAAGCTTCCAACACACAAGCAGCGGCGCTGAAGTCTGTACCCGCGGTTAAGCCTCTTCCTGTATCGGGACCTGGTTGTGAATTATTGGCTTAGTTCTAATTCTTGCTCCATGGGACTGCTTTTAAATCTAAATTCATTCATTAACGTTTATAAGGCGCGCTGAGATCTTCCAACGTGTATGGCACTACTGAAATGTTAAGTGTCATGATAACTCATGCCTGCAAAAGCAGCTGAAGATGGATTTACTTTATGTGGCAGACGGTAATGGCTCACTTGGAACAGTTACACATTCTATTGGGTAAATAACAGGAGTGTTATAAATTACGGCAGTGATATGTTTACATAATAGACGGTAACCACTCCAGAGGAGCCATAACAGTCAGCTTAATAATACGCATTTTGAAAATGATGGAAATATATGTGTTTGTGAGGAAGCAAAATGGCAGCAGGAGATAGAGCGCTGACAGTTCCTGGTAAATACTGCATGTTTTCCATGCTGTATTTTAATGTTTTTATGCAAACACGTCCATCCGGTGGCTTAACATGATAGCAGAGCAGGAAAAGGGTTGTATTCCAGGGGCTGTCGTTAACGTATACACTAGTACTATTAAATGCACTGTAGATGGGCTGTATAGTGGGCTGCTGACGTTGCAAGTCAGATGGTGCTGCTAAAAGCTTTCAGGCGTGTTTGTTCCCCAGGACAACTCCCTCCATCTTCTCATCCCCCCTTTTGGCTGTGTACCTTCACGTAAGCTTCCTCCCACACTCCAAAAAATGCGACCGCTTCTTTTCTGCCAAGCACGTTGCCTGTCCTCCATGTGTAGAATGTCTCAGGAAAAAAAGTCCTCCTAGCTTTGTTCTCTGGCTCTGTAGCATTTACCTGGCTGTTTCTACCCTATTTTGCCTTATTTTTTAATATTCTGGGTAGCGAAGTTCTGGTAAGGAATGCCGCTCTATGAAACAGTATGAAACGATATATTCCACATCAATAACCATGCTGTTAATGGCACTACATGTGAGGGGAAATAATGTGGTAGCATTAAGTGTAAGAGTGAAACCAAATTCTTGACTGGAGCTATTCTGTGGGTGCTTTTGAAACATTTTTTCAACAAAAGCGAAAATGCCTTTTTGACCAAAGGAATTTTTGTTCATGGGAAAAGCATTTTTGATCAAAATCATTCATTTTGGAAAGGAAAACAGAGGGGGGAGCATACAAAAAATTGCATCACTTTAATTAAAAAAAGAAAAAAAGGAGGAAAATTATGATACAACTTTTTTTTTTTTTCCCCCAGAATGTCCAGTCAAAAATGGTCATATCTATCTGCTTTATTCCATAGCTGTGTTGACTGCTACATAGTCCATTTAAGAGTTTTCCTCATAATTCTTCTGCTATTTTGAGAAAAATACCTGAACTCTATCTATCACTCTCTTTGGTTTCCTCATCTGTTAAAAAATAATAAATGTACTCAAATAACTTTTTCAATATTAAGTATAAGCTATGAAAACTTTAAAACTTATTTGTAGGATTGAAACTAATTTTAGTACCCTAAAATAACAAGCCTAAAGACAGGAAAATTTGTCAACGAGAAGCTCTGTTACCCCCTGTGTTGTGGTGGCTGTAGGACAGACCAGGAGAACTATATTCTTACAGCTTCAGTAGAGTAAGAATCATGCTTCTCTTTCCATATTTATCTGGATTCTGTTTCTCTTTAAGCCTGTGCAATTTGGATCCCCATGACTGAAAAGGTTTTCTGTGGGGCAAGACACATGGGAGTCCAGAGATCAAGCTGCCTGTTCGAATCTGAGCAGCACGCTGCAGGGACACAGCCTGGGGCTGTGGCTGCTCAGCCACCTGGGTGCTGCGGGGGACATGTCAAAAATCCCTGTCCCCTGTGGAGGAGTTCTCCACTGTTCCTTGCCCTGACTGGCACAGAGAATGTGATTCTTCCCTTCAGGTCATCTAGGGTGACACGTGAGGAGCAGACAGTCTGGTAGAGCTAGAGAGAGGAGTTTGGGATGCGTAGACCATGGACAAACTGGGATCAGTTTGTCACTTACAGTTAGCACTAAAAAATGAAAAAAATTCTTGGGCGCTGGGACTGGGGGAAGTGCTCCACTTGCCCAAAGCTCTTGTGCATCCAGGCTATTCATTAGACGTCTTCCTTCACCAGAGGAGGAACCTGGACTGCCACTTTCACACCCGTTTGCGGCTTAGCCCCATTGCGTGCTCCTTGCCCTCTCCTCTCTGCTGTGAGGCTCTCTGATCTCTTTCTCTACATCTATAACAGGAAACTGAGCAAAAGTCAGGAACAGAAAGGTCTGGGCATGAGTCCTGTGTCAAAGCCGAGAGAGAGGAGCAGTTTTGGAGATGATATGGCTTTCCGTATTCCTAATAAGGATTGCTTGGAGTTGGAATAAAACTTGCTGTATGGTTTTGATTTGTTGTTTAACTTAGTGAACTTCAGTAGTGCCTAGGAGCTAAATAGATCTCTGCTATTACCTATTACAGATGCCTCATTTAAAATCTGTTATAATACTTTGATCTAAATTTATCCATGATTTTGTAAAGATTTTGCTTCCTTGAGGGTTCTCTTCCCAAACTACAAGTCATATCTCAGTGTTAGAGTACATGGCAGATCTAGAGGTTTACAGTCAATTAGATGCAGCCGGGGGGAGGGGGGGGGAGGTGCTGAATTTCATTCTTATCTGTGTCCACAGCAACTGGGTTAGGATGAGGACATGCTCAAAAGATTGGTTTTCTTTTCCTGTAAATACAATGGAAGGATGAGTCTTTTCAACTATAGAAGAACCACACCCTGCCATACAGGATCCCCACCCTGTCTCTGCTCAGTCCTTTTCATAAAAGCCCCACACTGTGGGCAATACAGATTAATTTTAGATGAAGAAGCAAATTGGAAATGTAAGGGGTTGTGTGTCTCTGACTTGCAATGCTGTCCATTCTAGTTGTCTAGGGACCGCATCTCGTCTTTACCCCAGCAATTGCGAAGAGCTCGGTGTCTCATCAATGTTCAGTCCAGCTGTGGGACTGGGACAGTTTCACTTTTCATATGAAATGGTCTTAACTCTTCCTAGGCGTACGATTTTAAACAAAATGTGGTATTTACAGTATATCTTTTTCTCAGTTATTTTGCAACATCATCTGTCATTTAGAAGCGACACTTACAGGAAATATTGGGGAGAAAGGCAAAAGTACAAGACTTTCCATCAACAAGACACTGGGAAAGTGAGAGACACATAGACCGAAAAGGAAAAAAGAAACTGCCAAGCAAACCCAGCTAACATGGGCTTGACATTATTCGTCCTAAAATCAAAATGTCATGGCAGCAGCAAGAAGCGAGATGAATAGCGTGGTATTTTAACTGGGCTGATTCGCCATAGACTCACAAGAGTTGCAGAGACACAGCCCCAGTGATAAGTAAATTTTAACGAAGATGTGAGTCTTTCTCTTTACCTCTTGCTCCTAAAGAAATATCATTAGCCCAAAAAGTGGCTTTTACTGTCTTTTTCTTATTCAAGTTAAGAGAAGCTGGATGGGAGAAATGAGCTAATCTATAAAGTAGGCCAAGTACTTAAAATCTGGATTTTGGACAACATATTTGGGAGTGTTAATTGGAGGACAAACTGTTAAGAGTTTTTTCCTGCAAGCCCTTCAAGATCCAACCCAGTAACTCCAATTAAGTTGTTCTGAAGAAGTCCAGTGTGGAGTGGGATTGCTTCGTGCACATTATATCTAAACACATCATCTGAATAACAAAAAAACCTATTTCTCTCTCCTCTCTTTCTAATACCGTTTTGTAATGATGGCTTGACTGTAGCCTGTATTTTGTTTGTAGTATTTTTGGTTGGGAATTTCAAAATGCTTAGGCAAGTCTGATGTTTCTTGCCACTGAAATGCAGGGTTAACTGGGAATAGTAACTATTTTTTATTAGCTTCAGAAATCTGGACTTTTATTCTTCCATCTGTTACTAATTTTTTTTAACAGATTGCATTTTTTGAGGCGTGAAAAAGACAAATAGGTTTTATTGGGTTTTTTCACCTGCAGAACCTGATTAAAAAACATCTTTCCGTACAGAATACACTCAGTCCGTGACACTGTGGGTGGGGAACTCTTCTGGATCCTCATGTAACAGGAGACCAATGTAGTACGTAATTCACATTTTAGCATGTAACATATTTTTCTTTCTAAGTTGTAGCATTTTCTAATAATTTTGATTACAGCATTTTTCATCAAAACAAATGCATACAGTAATGTATACATATGTACACATATATGTATATGCACGTAATTCTAGTGTGTGAGAGAGCATGGTACTTTTTGGAGATACTGGCCCATATACGCTACCTGAAGGTACTGATGTCTGCCTTGTAAAATCTGAAAAGAAAGTAAGTTAACTATTGTGACACAGAGAGAGAGATGGCAAGCTGACTAACGAAGTAATTCCTTGTATGCCAACTGGGCAGGCAGGGCAGGCGTGCTGTGAGGCTGAGTAGGACCCCTAGGCACCTCTACTTCTTATTCCCTTTCCTGATTTCTATTTAAGTAAGACAGTTTCAAGTTTGATTATTTTGTCATCTCCCTTTCAATTTTTAGAGGCATTTAAATGAGTCCCTTTTGAAGAAGCTCTTTGGCCTGGCTGCAGGAATTGCTCCTTAGAGGAAAGCAGCCAGTAAAATACCCTACAAACAAAAGAAGAAAAAGAGAAAAACAGCCCCAATGGGAATGATTTACAGGCAATCTCAGTGAGATTAGCAAATGCAATAAAAGCCAAGTCTACAAAAGAAGGCAATGCAGAAATGAGATACTGATCTCTCTGCAAGAGACACTGTCCCAGAATTTGGGATCAGCTCAACTGAGCAGCAATAAACAAACAAACAAAACCCAACAAAGCTTGCAATGGTTGGGATCATAAAAAACTTAAAACTGTTCTGAAAGCCGTATTAATACAAAGCAAACAGGAGAAACTACAAAAATTTTGAGTAAGCTACAGTATACTACAACTCATAAGAAAATTGCCCTCCCCCCCAATATCTAATATGAACATACATTATGTTACAAGACCTCCTTAGCACCGGCTGACCATATCGTGGTATTTTGCAAAGCACCTTACATGCTGGGTTGTTGCTTCTGTTCAGTTATTTCTAGTAGTCAATGCCTGTATTTACTCGCCATTCCTTCCCAAGAAATTTGGCCCCAAAACCCACACACTCCAGTCAGTTCTGGGAAGGTTGATTTGGGGTTTTTTGGTTTATTTTTGGTCAAAAACCTACTGAAACTAAAATTTTTAGGGATAATGTGTCACTTATGACAATATTTTAATTGGAAAATGTTTTTCAGTTCCAAGAATTTGTGGTCCAAGTGTGAGATTAACAAATTGTTCAGGGTTTTAGTATCTCCTGTTTGGAAGAGATCACAGGGTTTGGTGGTTTTGGTTGTGTTTTTTTTCTAGATTTAAGGCATGGTATCCCTTTTGGTTTCCTCATCTGTTAAAAGAGCCTGACAACGGATTAGTACTAACAGAAAACTTGCTCTAGGCCTCTTGGTGTAAACTGTGAACATGAATGAATTTATACTAGCAAAAGGCAGCCAGGCTATCCAAAGCAAGATTTGGTGCAGCACCATGGGGGATATTTCTGACCTACCTTATTCTGTTCCAGCTCTGGGCCCCTTGCTCTGCACTCTGTTGCACGGCAAAGATATGACAAATTCAGGCTTTGAAGGTTTTGCTGAGTTTCACGTCAATTATGTTCCAGATCAGGTTTCTTTTCACATTAATAGTCACTGCCCTCTGATTACTGCTGGAGCACGCTCTTGACTAGTGCTAGTGATTTGCCCCATTCCTATTCATAATCAGGCAGCCAGACTCTTTAGTTCAGTAAAAATAAAATAGGAACAGATCCACAAATTACAAACAGCACATCCATTTTGTGTTTTAAGAAACAGATTCTACACAGACTGTTCAGTGCAGTGAAACCGTATTCATGATGGAACAGCACTGAGGCATTTCCCACACTACAAGCTGGGATCTTTTAACTAGACTCAAGGGTTTGCTATTCCCCAGCCTGCTTTTCTAACTCAAGGACATGGTGGAAAGAAGTTCAGCCTGAGAAACCTATGTAGCACCTCGCATTTGTTGGCAGCTTTGAAAGCCTCACCTTCAAAGCCAAATCCTGTGCTATCCTGGAGTCAGTCCTGACCTCTCAGCTGAGATGTTGTCTGCATACTAGAGCTAGCTCACAGAGAGGCAGGACGTGAGGCATAAAGACACTTAAAATCCAGCTTGTTCTGCTCTGCTACTGGATGTGTAGCAGAAGAGCAGTCATCTGGGGAGGTAGGATGGAGAAGCCACTGCTTCCCAACCTCATCCCCAACCCCCTGCACTCCAAGAGAGCCTGAGGAATAGCGTGGGGAAAACTTGCGGCTGTGCTGTCAGAACTCAACGTTCACTACAGAAAAAGGCCTTCAGTCTATAGTTCTGCTTCAAGCCAGCAAGCATTCCCTTTCCAAAAGGGAGTGAATGTTTAAATAATTTTTTCTTATGGAAGATAAAAAAGATTTTATGCTGTGAGTAAGGGTGTGCAGAAAAGGGGCAAAGAACAAAAAAAGAGAAATGCATAAAAGTTAATTTAAAATTATCTGCTGCATGATGCAATTATGTAACATGCACCTAAAATGTAACATTGGTAAGAAATCAAAACATGGATTTCTTTTATATGCAGGATGAAACTCTTCACTACAGTATCCAGTAGCTGTAATCCCTAAATAACTGTGAATCCATGTTGGAAGTGGTTTTTACAATAAATTAAAACAAAGGGGGAAAAAATAAAAATCAATTAAAAATCAATTAAATACAATGGTTTGGAAAGATTTTTCCTGGAAGAGAGATATGCTTTTTAGGGTGTTCATGATCTAGTGGGACAAGTACTTCTTCTACTGCTTTGATAAATGATCTTTTTCGCTGCTTTGGAGTCAAAGGGAGAGCCACTTTTCGGAGTGAATGAAGCTGGGTGAATCACATGGTCTATGGCAAGCTCTGGAGTGCTTAGCAAATGAAGTCATCCAGACAGGATTAAACAGAGTTATGTCTCTGTAGCAGAGCCTTGTTTATGGAAAATGAGTTTGGGCGATTGGCTTAGCCTAAGCACATACTGTTCTTTTTTGCCTAGGCACATACAGCTTTCTTCAATAAAGTAGTCCTGTCCCAGGCAGCAAATGTTCCTGGTTTTAGTTCATAGAGGTGGAGCTTGGGCGAAGGAGGCTGGACTATCTCTTCCTCTGATTTCTCATAGTCTTGGCAAGCTCCTCAATATATACAGCAGTCTGTGCTGCCTTTTTTTTTTTTTTTTCCTAATGTAATCCTATACTTTTTGAGGTCCCGGTGTCCTTTCCAAATGAAGCCGCCAAGAAACACATAAAGTGCGTATCAGCTGCAACTAGAAAATGGTGGTTTAAAATTATGTTGGTTTTTTAAGGCATAAATATTCCTATTCATATGCACCAAAAATGCATAAATGCACCAGCTGTGAGGTTTTTCCTTTACTTCAGCTTATGAAAAATTCCAGGAGATCAGGAAATTTACAGCACAAGGTTTATTTCTATACCTATTTCCCTTGTCATTTCCTTTTCCCATTCCAGTCCCTCTGAGAAGAACCAATTAACTTGCGACATTTCCCACATTCATTAGTATCTTCATTTTTAAAAAGGCAGAATTTTTTCAACTAGTATTTTATGCCCAGTAAACCATGATAACGTTGCCTGTCAGAGTGCAGCAAATAGGGAAAGTGCTAAAGATGCAAAATCTGTGAATAAATAAAACTGTTAAATTTTGCATCTGCACCTGTATCAGAATGGAGCACATACCATTACAAAACAGCAGGTTGCTAAATAAAATGTACTTTAAGAGAGTAGGTTAGTGGCCATAAATGAAAAGGTGATTGCTAATGCTGTTGGATCTAGTTGCTGAAAAAGAACCTCATTAGCACTTTTCAATAGAAGAACAAACTTTTGTGACTTCAGCAAAACTCTTCAACGCTGTCGGGCGTGTAAGGAGTCACCAAAATGTCGCTGGAGCTACATGCCACAATCAGAGCAGTAGCACAGCCAGGGAGACAGGAGTGCAACGTGTGGATGCCGTCCGGGGAGTGCTGGACCCACAGGGTATCTGCTGCTGGTACTGCTGCATGATCTCCTCCCTCTCCCTCCTTCCCTCTCCCCCCCTGCCATTACAGAGATGCCACAGCCACCCTGCCGTGACACAGCCAGTAGCAGAAGCAGGTGATGGATAGGAGCACAGTACGTGTGGAGAGTGAGAGCTGGTCCCTTCATGTGTGTGCTCTCCTCACCTGATTTGGCTGGCTGGGGATATCGCTCTAGGCCCAGAATGCTCCTTAGATGTATGCTTGAGTTTGGGTCTGATGCTTTGTTCCTTTGCTTCGTGGCTGCAGTAGAAAAAGAGTAGGTCAGTAATAGTGTAGGAGAGTTGCTTTTGCTGTGTACACATGGTTGATTCCCTGCTGCTTATCACTGTATTTCTATGGGCTATATTACAGACCCTTTTTTGTTGTTGTTATTATTTCTAATAATTTAGTGAAAAACACTAACAGGTTTTTTTTTTCACTGCTCTTTTTCTTTTTTACTACTGAGGGGGCTGGAATTGGCTCAAGCTGTCCAGCCAAAATTGTGTGTAATATCCAGAACTCCTCAGGTGGCATGAGACCAAGGTAGCTGGTTCTTACACCCACTCATTTTAATTCTTCGGTATGGAGATATGAAGTCCAGTGCAGATTTTTCCTGTGCTTCAAAGATTTCTCAAATTATCTACAGTCAACATCAGACACCAACCAGTAGTGTACATTGGAGCAACCCCAAGTTTTTGTTTTAGGATTAGAAAAGCCTGTGCATCAGCAATATGTCACACTTCCTCACGCAATTCTCTGTATTCTTTCCTTCTTGCCATGCTGAGCAAGTTGTCATAGTTACCATTCGTCGCTAGGCCAGCATCAACCCTGCTCTGACCCATTTACCCCAAAGGGCTCTACAGCCTCTTGCAGTGACAGTTGCCCAGCACAGACAGGTCTGACACTATTTTTGGTGAAGTTCCAGCAACTTGATCTGTAATTCCTAGCTGAATCTGTTTTTTCCTATTACCAGGGTTTTTAAGTTGTCAAGCTCAGCCAGCATTTCAGACTTGGGGTTTGTGGCTAAAGTACAGTCAATTCTGAAGCTAGGGTCTAGCTGCTGCTTGAATAAAGTGAGCAGATCTTTAGTAGCTCCATCACAGCTATTAAAGGTAGAGAGAGATAGAAGAGGGAAGGAAAATAAAAGCATTTGTGATGGAGCAAAACTCTCACCCCAGAAATAAAGTGGAGGAACCTTTCATATTCTTAAACTGGTCTCACCAAACCTCTGGAAAGGTTAGACAGGCTTTTTGGTTAGATGCCTTTAGTTCTCAACCTCCTCTTTCTTCAAAACCCCACTCAGAAAATTCAGTGTACTATTATGTGAAAGATTAAAGTTTTCTTGACTAAATTATCAAGAAAGATTACAACTGCCTTCATTGACTTCTTGCAAAATATGGTCCCTCTGGGGGAAAAAAAATGGCCCCACTTCTAATGAAAAGGCTTTGCGTACGGCGGCTAAAGTGTAGGTTCAGACACAGATAATTTTAAATGCAAAATTTAATGTGAGAAACATAATAGCTGTTTGACTTCTCGATAGGCACAGTACGAATGGCAAGTTTCTGATCTTCATCACAAACAGCACTGAATACAACCTCCACCTCTTGGTCATATTTGCTAAAGTAATTTAGTATCTGTTATCACGTTGCCCAAATGGTTTCATTACCCACAGAAGACAAATCTGAGCCAAGTAGCTCCAGCATCTTTCGGAGTTTGTAAGCACAATTATCTTATAATAGAAATCATTTCAGTGTCAGAGTGCTGCAAAAATCTCATGCTTAAGAATGTTATGTATAGGACAGTTCACTTTAGAAATTATGTTTAGCTTTTAAAAAAAACATTTTTCAAATTTTAATTAGTTTATTCTTCAATATCCTATACTTAAAAATACAGGAAACAAGAATTAGACAATGGATAAAAGAGCTCCTAATAACTAAAACAAAATTTCCTCCCATGAAGTCAGAGATCTGAACCTTGCAGGAATATCAAAGTACTGCATATATTTTCTGTGCACTAAGCTAAATATTTTAAAATACCACGGAGGCTTTTAAAAATAAATACCTTCCTTAGAGCACTACTCCTCCTAAAAATATTTTTAAGAAACACAATTGTATTTTTGGTTTCCATATTTTTCAAAAGATGAAAAGAAAATCTGATGAAACAGAAGCCAGAAAGCAGAGCAAATTCTGGAGTGTTCCTGTAGAAAAGTAAACACAAAAAAAACCCCAAACCACTATGTGGAGAGATGTACTGAGCTATCCAGGGCAAGGCAACTGGCAGTGAAGGCAACTATATATACCACTCAGGAAAGGAAAAACAGATTCAAGGGTAAGCCAATCCCACTACATAGAATAAAAAAGACAGTCTGAACATACACAGGCGTTCTGTTGGCTTTACATGTCCCTGCCACACATCTATGGATTTCAATGGTTGATTAAGGATTTGGGAGGTTTTTGCCTTTTCATGGGTCTGCTGCTTTCTTGGGGATATAAACTGTGTCCTTGACAGTATACTGCATGTGAAAGATGGATGTTTGAAAAAAGAAATGCCAAATGTCCTCAAGCCAAGCTTAGAGCTCTGCATTCTGGGCCCCTCAGCTTAAGAAGAATAAGGAACTGCTAGAGAGAGTCCAGCGCAGAGCCACTAAGATGATCAAGGGAGTGGAACATCTCCCTTATGAGGAAAGGCTGAGGGAGCTGGGTCTCTTTAGCTTGGAGGAGGACGAGGGGTGACCTCATCAATGTTTATAAATATGTTAAGGGTGAGTGTCGGGAAGATGGAGCCAGGCTATTCTCAGCCTCACTAAGCGATAGGACAAGGGGCAACGGGTCCAAGCTGGAGCATAGAAGGTTCCGGGTTAATGTAAGGAAAAACTTTTTCACCGTGAGGGTGACAGAGCACTGGCACAGGCTGCCCAGAGAGGTTGTGGAGTCTCCTTCTCTGGAGACATTCAAAACCCGACTGGACGTGTTCCTGAGTGATGTGCTCTAGGTGGCCCTGCCTTGGCAGGGGGGATTGGACTAGATGATCTTTCGAGGTTCCTTCCAACCCTTGTGATTCTGTGATTCTGATTCTGTGATTCTGTGATTTCAGTGTTGTCCATGGAACTGGTTGTACAGTACTTGCCCAGCTCTAGTTGTTAGTGATATCTGTGCCTGTGCAACAAGGAAGATGGAGTGATAGAGCCTTAGCACCTTAAGTGAAGAAACAATGCCTAATATCTGTGAATGTTTTCTAAATTGTTGAATAAGAGTTGAGACTGTTCTGATGGTGCAGGTGCCTTTGCAGTGGGAAAATCAGCAATAAATATTACCCAAAACAATATTTGATTGGTGCCGGAATAGCTACAGTTAAATTTTGTGAGCTTTTTGTCTCATGAATTATGACTTCGGGTTTGATCCAGCTCCTACTGAAATCAGCAAGAGTCTTTCCGTTGACATTCAGGAGAAGCTGGATATATAGAGACCTACAAAGTCAGTAGTCTTTGGGCAAAACTCCTTTGGCTTCAGCTGGAGACAAAGCAGCCCAAAAAGGCCGTAAATATTTCAGGATGGAGTTATATACTTGTGCTGACACAGCAGACAGTTTCTTTTTATCTGGACATAAAGTGCATTTCAGCCAGCTTCTGGATTTTAGCTGGTTAGAGCAGAGTTTTAAAATTCAGAAAACACCGCATTACAAGTGGCAGATATATTCTTACTACTGTGGGTCAGTGTGAAACGGTGGGAAAGTAAAACAGCTTGAGAGAACTTGCCATGTGCTGTGTTGATGGACATTCACTAAATGGCTATATGTTCTTGGGGGTTAACTGCAACTTTGGATTTGAGCATTTTGGCACATCCATGGGTCAACAGAAATCTAATGCAGCCTTTCCTGGAGTTATTGCATGACTGGACTTGTGTAGTGTGAATGATTGATTCAGAGAGGCTGACCCTCCTCCCTGGGCCTGAGAGGATCCTTTAGAGAGCCATTTTCCATGTTTGCTCAAGTTTCCTGGAGAGATTAAATATGTGGAGTGAGGCTATTATAGAACTAGTGGAGGGAGGTAGGATAACCTCACAGATCTTCACAGCCAGAAAATTGCTATGGGATTCAAGTTCTCCAGCACAAGGACATGTTAGGAGTGGGCCAAGAACAAAGGCGTAAACAGACCTCTGAAATCCTCAAGGGGCCGGATGGGATTTAAGTAAATGGAGGCTGAGCTACCTATGTCTGGAAATAAACGCACTATATGGAAGAATAGAAGAAGTACATGCCTGGTGGGGATGGCAGGAAATCTAGTTTCCCCCTTAGAAGATCTGGTATGTGTCATGCATTGGCTGATGTTAATGAAGCAGACTATATTTTCATCATTGCCTGGTAACTCCAGCCCTGCCTGTGTATTTGTGCATGCTAAGTCTCTGTGTGTAAAAAGGACATTTTTCTCTATCTTTCTGCACCTTCTCTTCCCTTCAGTGGGCAAATCTGGCAGGTGGTTACTGCCTTTACCTCTGCTTCTGCATGACCTCTCCTGAGAACAAACACTGTATGCCAGAGCTTTCCCCTGAAAATTTTTATAGCTTTACTAAAAATATTGTATGCACACACTTAAAAAAAGATGTCTTATCGGCATAAAATAACATGGAAGCCCCTTTAGAGTAAATTACTGTAGGAAAAACATATCCTTCCTCTCCTCACACAACATCAACACATACCATTATTATGTATGTGTTCCTGTCTTGAGTCCAACCACGTGTACTGCTACATATTGAAATGTCTGTACATTAGGCAGTTACTTACTTCGAGCAGCTTCGAAAATTACAAGCAAATTTTTAAGCACATTCTGTGCTTCGTCCTTATGGCCCAGTTCCTGTTATCCATCAAGTCTGTTTTAAAATAGGACGCGTTTTTGGTACTGCAAAGTCAACAGTGCTGGAAAGTTGGCAGGTACGCTTGTTTAAACAACATTCCCAAGTAGTCTCCTGGCAGGTGTTTCCAGAGTACTTTGAGCACAATTCTTCGGATGGGATATCTGCCAAAGTACATAGCAACAGGGAAAAAAGTGTTTTCCTTTTACCGCAGTTGGGACAGCGCAGCGTTTTAGATGCTGCGCTGCGCATCCATTTCAGGAGCTTATTTTGGCACAGGGTCAGAGGCTATACAATGGTGAAATACACAGCATCTTCCTGCCTGTTTAATGCAAGTGAGCTCCAGAATACCAACTGGTAGGTTATCTTCCTGGCAATGGGCCAGCCTTTGGCATGCCTCTTGCACTGATCTAGTCTGTCAGCTATATAGAAACCCTTTTCCTTAGAACTCCTTACCGTAGACTGCCATGCCGTAAGGGTTTCTGCAAGTTCAGAACAAATGTTTGTTTCACAGCTGGCCAAAAGAACAAAATGGAAAGGGTGGGTGAGGCAGGAGAGGGATGGGAGAAGCCTTGTCTACCTGGCACTGATTTCTGTTACAGCTGAACCTAGCTTTGCTTAATTGAAACCTGTCCTTTAGATTTCAAAAACACACCATTGGTTTTATAATCCTTCTGGCAGCCTGTCCACTTCTCAGTATGTGTTCTAGCTCTGAAATTACCCTCTGTATTATTCATGCAGAAATAGTCTCTTAGATATGTGTACTCTTAGATACATACAAATGCTTGTTGACCTACAATAGAAACAGGTATGTGGAACAGTAAACAGACATCAAAGGCTAAAGGAAACATTAACCGGGGGCTGTGCTGTTTTGAAATTCAAACTTTAACGCTATACTGAAATAAGCCCTGTTCAAAGACACGGTCACAGCATGTTTGGTTGTTAAATGAGTACTTAGTGTAACACCAGAGCTGCAGCTGCAGGTGACCTGCACTCGTGCGGCATTGACACAGGTTATGGAGAGTGCTCTATGACACAAGCTGGTTTCCAAAAGACCAAAAAAGACCTGGGTCAAATCAAAGCAGTTCAATTTCCCGGGTGTGTAGACAGGCTAGTGCAAAAGTTTCAGATGTGACCTGCTCCATTCACTTCAGAACCTTTGACCATTGAAGTGCCAGTGTAAGCATCCGTACCATCATATTTTATGTGAGCTGTTACTGTGCGTGGTACACAGCTCCATACTGCCTCCTTACCCGCCTGCTATACAGTGAGCTACCAATACCTTCACCTTTCTCATCTGTAACTTCTTCAAGCTGGCATGGGTGCAGAAACTCGGTAAGCTGCTAGTGACAATATCACATGGTAAATACTGCAGGAAGACAAGCAGCGTGGGTAGTAACTTTTTCCTGTTTCATTTTGTAAAAGTCTTCATTCTCTACTGAAATTGTCTGGCACAGAATTTTCAGGTTGTTGGAGCAGGCTGCCATCAAATCCAGCTGGCCTGGCTCTGAAATGCGTGGACTGGCAAGGACCATCCCCTGCCCTTTGTAACGGCCAACCTTCCTGTTTCTCTGAGCCCATCCTGTTTCCCACCCAAAATTCACCTTGGCCTCAGCAAGAGGCAGGATATTCTCTAGGGGCTCAGCTTCTCTAGGCAGCTGTCTGCCTGTCTTCAAAACCAACTTTAACACTCTCCTGTTGTGAATATTTTATAGGTGACTATTTCCATTACTTTTCTTTGCCTTTTATGTGTAAGTAGAAGAGTGTAGATGTTTTTATGATTGTATGTTTTATGGCTTAGAGACCCTATACGTAAGCATAAGGACAGGGATGCTGTGGGACTAGGCACTGTGTGGACATGACACAAACACAGGCAGCCCAGCATCAGACACCTCCTCGTCCAGGTGTAAGAGGTGGATGAGCAAGAGGACACAACTAAACACTACTGGGTGGCATGGAGGGTCTGAGTAGGTCTGCCCTTATTACACGGTGCCATTATGAGCATTGCAGCAAACAAAAGTTTACAGCACGCTTTAAAAGAAAAACTAACTCTCCGAAACTAAGCACCAGTCATCACTTCAGGGGAGCCCAGCCCAGATAAGATACTTAAATACTGTTATTGTGGGGGAGAGTCTACAGTATGTTTTTTCTAACAAGTCCTTAATAAATTCTATGAGTCTATGATTCTATGAAATTGTTTTATATTAACTTGTGTAATAACTGTTTTAAAGAACGAAACCAACAACCATGAAACAAAGATGTGCAACAAGGGATCAGATATCCAGATCCCAGTTTTGGTGTTTGACCTGCAAAACCATTTCTTAGTGGTACACACAGATAGTTGAGTATTACTGGGGCGTTATAGCCACATTAGCTAAGTGTCCTTTTCTCCTGTTTTGTAGACATAACCTAGTTGTCAATTATTCACTCCGATGCTGGCTCTGTCCCCAGGGAAGAAAGTAACCCAAGAAAGTAAATATAAATGGTTTAAGTCTGCGTGAAGCCAAATTTGAGTGACTGTCTCCAGAAATGTTTACAGCATTTTCTAGTCTACATTGCTCAGATTAACAATAGAGTGAAGAATACTAGTACTAGAACTGCTTGTAAAAAAAAAGCTGTATTCTGAATCGTTATTGGAATCCTAAGCATTTCCAGGTGTTGTGCATGGTTTACAATAGTAAGGATGGAAATTTTCCCAGTCTCCTTTTCCTTTTTGTTTTGACTTTTTTTCTACACTTTTGAAGGATATTAGACTGACAAGCCTAGTGAATACGCATTTGTCTTGCCACAGACCATATATACTCCTGATGTTTGGGCTTTTTCACTCTGACCTGTGATCTTATTTCTTGCTTGACTTGATTTCTTTATGTTGGAGCTGTCTGCCTCCTCCAGATAGTGGAGTAAGACCATCACCATTTTCCATTAAAAAACCCGTATTCCATTCAAGTTGCATAACCCCACCATGGACATCAGTGTGAAAACAGTCACTTTCAGCGATGATAATGATTTCTAGTCATTACCAAAGTAGGCTAGATAAAGGCTAGTGACCTAAAACCCTCAGAATTACTTTATTAACCCTGTAAATCCCTGGATTCCTCACCTAGAAGAGGACCTGCTGCATCTGACCAGTGGTCAGGCTGATGGAGATTCCTGTCCAAGGGAACAAGGAATTTTTGGTTCCATAATAATTTGGACTAGGCATATATTTTCAAACAACTTGCCTTTCACTTCAGAGGTTTCCTGAAAACTATTACTTTTGACAAAGCTGCTTTTAGCTAGTAAGTGCTGTTGGGGAGGGTGCATTAATGGCGTAGTTTTTCTTAAGGACCTTCTTTAAGTGTATGTAATCTCACAGATTTGCGTCAGTCAGACAGGGTCTTGGAGGTGGAGCTTTGGAAACTGCAATGGAAATTTTGGAAGAAGGCATTTCAGAGATTTTTCAAATTTTAGGGAATGCTGACTGCCTTTCTTACAGATACCTTTAGAAAGAGGAAAGTTCCTTTATATTTTACTTCACTTACATTTCTGGATGGAACTTTGGTCCAATGCTGGCATAGCTTTCACTAGAGTAGGCAAAGGTCTTGCAAACAACATGGAACTTCTGTAAGCGTGGTTACAACATGAGTCCTCCAGAGAACCTGACAAGGAAAACAGGGAGAAATATGCTGAGTGATCAGTGTGGGGTTGGTTGGGTTTTTTTGCCAAATATGCTAATGCCTGTCATCTTTTTTGAATGGTCGTTTCTGAAATTTGTGGGAGTTTATCAGTAGCACTGCCAAATTAAACAACAAGGATTCAGTATTACATCAACTGTTCAGACTGCAAAGAAATCATCACATCTTTTCTTCTGTTGAGTGCAAGGTGCATAATAATAATTCAGTGGACATTATCCTTTAAAAAGTAGAAAACACTAAAAGCTTTAGAACAAAATATTTTCTAAGCCTTGCTTGAACCGTCACAGATTGCTGAGCTGGAGCCAGCTTTCAGATCCCTGTTTGGGGCTGTGTCTAGGCACGGCTTCTAAATCAGATTACCAGCACAGTTCTATGGAACAAATCCTCTACCTAGTATCTCTCATGAGCATGTACTGCCATAACATTTGGCTGCCAGAGACCCAAGTATAAGTTCTGACATCCCATTTCCTTTACTCATCTCACTAATTGAAATATGTCCAGAGCTCTAACCATTGGATTTTGTCACCAGTTAATATATGGGATATATCAGCTGGCTGAGTAATCTCTTCATAGAATCACAGAACCATAAAATATCCCGAGTTGGAAGGGACCCATAAGGATCATTGAGTCCAACTCCTGGCTCCACACAAGACCAGCCCAGTCAGAGCAGATGACTAAGAGCATTGTCCAGACACTTCTTGAATTCAGTCAGACCCTGGGGAGCCTGTTCCAGTGCCCGACCACCCTCTCAGTGAAGAGAAGTGGAAGTTCCTTCCATTGCAAGGAACACAGGCTTGGAAATCCCAACCCACACAGGACAGAAATAAGGAATAACAAAATTTAAACATAAGAAGGACAGGAAAGGACAAGAAAGACGTAATGCATTAGAACTGCCTGTTGGAATGCAACTCACTTTCTAGCAAGACATAAGGACAAGGGTAGGAAGGCAAAACAAATTACAGATTCTTTGGAAGGGTGCTGTGGCCAGGAGTCTCAGGAAGGGATTCTCAGTGAAGACACTAAGAGAAGATCATGTATTAAATGTAGTCTGTTTTCTTACAGGCTGTTGTCCCCTGAGCTTTGTCAATGCAGCATTTCATTTTAGCAGTTGTTACAGTTGTGTTCTGTTCTGTGACACCACCAGTTCCAATTATTCCAGCCTCATTTTAAAAATAACTGCAGGATCCAAGAACTTGTTTTCCAAGGCAAAATCAGAAATTATCATCAAACTTCCATATGCAAGCAAGAACTGCTAGCCTTGAAATGACCACTCCCTTATAACATCTGATATACCAAAGGCAGCCAAATGATTGTCCACATTTTCTTTGACAAGAAGTTTAATGATTATAAGGCAATAACTATTCACCATTTCCTTGTGGTTTTTAAAACCTGTTACTAGTTCAGTGTTAATTCTCAACTTCTAACTTGCTGAATAAAAGTAGTTTATGTTTTTCCAATATAACCTTCTCCTTTGCATTTTTTTAGGAGCATTTTAGCAAATAAATTTACTAATAGCATTCTTAGAAACTATGAATTTTAAGTACATATTAGGGTTTATCTGCAGAAAATAAATTTTCGACTCATAAAACCTAATTTTTAGACAAGATAATCTCAAGCAATCATGTTTCAGTATCTTAATAATTTCATCTCTGCTCAAAATTATTGCTATGCAACTGAGTCGTTGTAGCAGACCATCACCATGCTTTTGAACCAGTGCTGAGCTGAGTCAAATGAGTTACTGCAAATAACCGCGAGTTGTTATTTTGCCATAGAACGGGAAAAATACTCTGTGGGCAATGGATCCAAACCAGACTAATGCACAGTCTTTGAATCTTACGTATTGAATATCCTTACCCAACTGTCTGCAAATGATGCAGTCACTGAACTTTGAAAAGCATATGCATTGGGGGAAAATTGGAGTCTGTGCTCACAAATTTTTTTCCAAAATTCTTATTTCATTGAAGTATGTGATTTGTTGCAAATTATTTATCAGTTCCACTAATGAGAGAGAGAGAGAGAGAGGAAAAGTTGTACAACAACTTCAGAAGAGAAAAATGGAAGTAGCAGTGGATGTCTTAGGCTACAGTGTAAGGAAGAGATTTGTGCACATAGATCAGACTTCAGTTGGTGCAGCAAACTGTGTAAGATGGAGTTTATATCATATCACTTCAGTCATCTGGAAAGTAGATGTTTAATTTAGTAGCAGCCTCAGTTCGCTCTATAGCAAGTAGGCACCTCCAGAGAACAGTCATCCACTTCAGGTAGGTTGAACATTCCTCCACACTAATTACATAGGAAGCCTCAGTAACCAGCTGAATAGCTCAAACAACTATAACACAGAATCACAGAATCACAGAATATTAGAGGTTGGAAGGGACCTTGAAAGATCATCTAGTTCAACCCCCCTGCCAGGGCAGGGCCACCTAGAGCACATCACTCAGGAACGTGTCCAGTTGGGTTTTGAATGTCTCCAGAGAAGGAGACTCCACAACCTCTCTGGGCAGCCTGTGCCAGTGCTCGGTCACTCTCACGGTGAAAAAGTTTTTCCTTATATTAACCCGGAACCTCCTATGCTCCAGCTTGGACCCTTTGCCCCTTGTCCTATTGCTTAATGAGACCAAGAAGAGCCTGGCTCCATCTTCCTGACACTCACCCTTAATGTATTTATAAACATTGATGAGGTCACCCCTCAGTCTCCTCTTCTCCAAGCTAAAGAGACCCAGCTCCTTCAGCCTTTCCTCAAAAGGGAGATGTTCCACTCCCTTAATCATCTTAGTGGCTCTGCGCTGGACTCTCTCAAGTAGTTCCCTGTCTTTCTTGAGCTGAGAGGCCCAACTATCTTTCAGTAGGTGTTGTGGTTTAACCCCAGCTGGTAAGTAAGCACCAAACAGCTGCTCACTCACCCCTTCGCCCCAGTGGGATGGGGAGGAGAATGGAAAAAAACCTCATGGGTTGAGACAAAGACAGTTTAATAGGATAACAAAGGAAGATGATGATGATGATAATAATACCCAATTATGCACAAATGCACTTGCTCACCACCTACAGAGAAAAAAAACCCCAAACCTTCATGCCAAGTCCATTTCCGAGCGGCGATCCTGCCTCCCAGCTAGCCTCCCCAGTTATATGTGCAGCCTGATGTCATATGGTATGGAATATCCCTTTGGCCAGTCTGGGTCAGCTGTCCCGGCTGTGTCCCCTCCCAGCTCCTTGTGCGCCCCCAGCCTACTCACTGGTGAGGTGGTGTGAGAAGCAGAAAAGGCCTTCGCTCTGTGTAAGACCTGCTCAGCAGTAACTAAAACTTCTCTGCGTTATCAACCCTGTTTTCAGCACAGATCCAAAACACAGCCCCACACTAGCTACTATGAAGAAAATTACCTCTGTCCCAGCCAAAACCAGCACAGTAAGTTAATGTTAGGTGAGATGAATCTTGCTTACAGGAGGGCCTGGCTTCCAGTCAGAGCCAAAATTATGGGTCAGTTAAGGTATTCACGTTATGCAAACAGTTGTTTGTCACAAGGGCCTCCAACTGGTGAGGGCCGAACGCCTTTGAGACATAGTTCCCCTGTCCCTGGAGTGGTTCTTGCTCTGCGAAGCACAACAGCCCAGAGGCTGGTGGCACTGGGAAAGAGCGGCTCAGGGAACAATGGGCTCGTAGCTGAGCCATGCATACAGGAGGAAAGGAAGCTATTTGTCATCTCTAGGCCATAATGGAGAGCCACTTCCCATTAATTAGAGAAACACAGAAATTGAAAAAAGAAAACAAGAAACTTACGTAATATAATCTCAGAGCTGGCTGATTTGCTAATGTAAAACACAGGGTGGAAAAAAAAAGGCTGATAATGTGGAACAGTAGGGCATGACTGCTGATCTCATAGAAAAAACATGCGGAAAATACTATTCAAAACACTGGCAAAATGACTTCATGTGAAAGGCAGATTTCTTCTCTTCCAGTGGGCAGAATGTTCCAAAGGAACCTGCGTGCGTCTGCCTGTGTGCTCTTTCCATTAGCAGGCGTGCAGGCAGCTTGGGTGTCGCAGGGCCAGATGGGCAGTGTTTGGTTCACATGATGTGAGTATCTTCGCCCTAGATTATGAGCCTGTTAGGCTGCATTGGAGATATTTTTCCTTCTTGAGCCCTGGGTGTAAGACTAGGAGCATTTTCTGTGTTTATGAGGGCTTGGGGGGCAAAAGAGAGTTCCTTATCAGATGCAGTCGCTCACCTCTAGCTCTCTAGACCCAAATGGTAACAGATGCAGAATTAGCAGCAGGATATGACCAGTCCATGTTTTTTAAAACTGGATTCTGAAGCAAGGGCAAATGACCCAAATGACAAGGCAAATGACCCAAAAGGGCAAATGACTTCCTGCTAGTTCCATTTAGTAACCACATACATTTTTTGTTATTTTCATGGTAGTTATGAGTGACTGAAGAAATAGGCGTTAGTTTAAGTAGATTTAAAAAAACCAAACACCTATGATGCTGTAAAAAAAAAGACAATTTACAAGACAAAACTCCCCTTCTTTTTCATGTGCAGCAGAGAAGGTTTAACAGTGATTGCTTTAGGAAAAGGTAGTACGTTGCACTAAAATGGTTGATGTCTAGTATTTTGCACGGCAGCATAAGGTGGCGTTCAAAATGTTTAGTAGGTAGCTCCTAGAAGTTTAGGAGGAATTTCTCCATGTGCTTATGAATTCTGCCTCCCACTATTACACACTGAAGCACTACACTCTTTTGCTGTTATTGGCAGAAAAATAAGTTTGACAGGGTCTGATCAGAGGCTTGAGAAACAAAACTGTTGGCCTCTGTTTCTCATGCTGTTTTTCCTGCCCTTAGAAGAACTATAATAAGCCTGGGCATTGAATGAGATCCCACACATGCTGAGAAATGAACAGCAAATAAAAAGAGACCTCAGATGTCTTTTTGGAGGTGAACGTGGTCCTCTTCTGAACAGGCATCTCTCCATCACTTGACCAGAGGTAAATGTGCCACATCAGCACTAATCATGTGACCACAGTCTCTGTCACCTCCTTCCTTCCTAGCAGAACTATGCTTCGTATCCGTCTATTTTTTGAAACATCAGAGCAAAGACAAAACTGAAGTTTTACGTCTTGTCCAATACAAAAAAAAAAAAAGCTGTGGAGTCCTTTTACTGTGGCTAATCAGTGCTTGTTTGAGTGTTGGTGTATTATTTTGTCTTGCCAGCTTCTCTGACACCTGGAGTTATGACAGGAAGGCACCTTCTAATTCTTTGACAAGCCCAATAGCTAAATGAATTGTTTTATTGCTCATAACTGTTACATGCACCATCTTACCTTGGTAGCGTTATCATCTGGCTTAAACTAGGATGCTTCACGTAAAAGCAACCAGAAGGACCCAGTTGTAGGCAACAGTGTTTTTCTTAGGTCAGGCACCAAGCTGACGCAGATGTAACTTACGCTGGCTTTCGGTTCTTTTCAAAGAGCTGTGCAGATGCCATGGCAACTGACCTAGGCTAAGAGAGGCAGGCTGGCCAATACTAAATGAGGCTTTGAGTTTTTAGTGCAGTTCACTGGAGAATAACCTGACCTCCATATATGTGGTGCTCAATCAGACTTTTAAAGTTTTGGGGTTTTTTTGGTTTGGGTTTTGGTTTTAGTTTGTTGGGGTTTTTTTTCATAATTTTTATAATTTCTGGCCTGAGGCAAAACAGCCTTGGCATTTGCAAAGGCTCTAAAGATTGTTAATATTTGACTAGTCCCTATTGTTTCAGCAAACCAAAGAGAGGAACGGCATCGGAAATAAGGAGTGTATCGGGAGTTTGTCTTTTTCTGTTACTCAAATAGGAAACATACAGTGCGTAATAAAGCTTTATTCTGAATCATTGCATTTAGCAAGAATATATCTAAGAACTGCAACAGTCCACAACAGAGGTCAGCAAGAAAGGCAGGAAAGCCAAAGATGGCACACAGGCTTTTTTTCACGCTATGTGTTCTAGAGCTAGGAGCAACAATATTAAAGAGAGATCTGTAACAGGCAACACTTCCCTGCTTCTGTTTACACCTAAATTGAGCTGGAAACCATGGTCTCATAACGAATTGAGATGCCACCAGTAAAACTTCCTCTCGTGGAGGTGCAGCATGTCCTGGATTCTGGTGCATTTTTACTAGGCAGGTTCCAATCTCTGTTTTGGGGGAAGAACATTACATCCTGATGCAACCCTTTCAGATAGGTTGCTGCCTTCTGACATAGAGCACTGGGCAACATACCATATTGCATAGATAAGGATGCTTTTGTAATGTAAATTGTGCCCCACATTTTCTCCTAAGAACATTTTCTTTGCACTCTCTCTCTCTCCCCTTCATTTTTTAAACAGCTGAAAATACGTACCTTAATATAGGGTTGAAATCTTAATCCCAGTTTTATGAGCTCTATGAAACTGATATGTACTGTGCAATGTGGGAATTAATCCCAGGTGACCGCTAGGCAAGCCTGGTGTCTGTAGTTATCAAGTGCTAGTCTCCTACAAGTATGCTTCTGATCTCTGTGTTTTCCAGTGTGTACAGTGTATTAATGAGATAAAGACAAGTGGAATGTGCACAGTTAATCAGTTCAAATGGTAGTATTTCCTAACCCACATCACCAACAAACGCTCACAGCTGTTCAGGCTCATTCCGGTGAATAATAGCTTTCAAAGAAAAATGAACCATAAAAAATAGAAGAAATCAAAATGTAATTAGTGGCAACTGGTAATCTTTCTGTCCTAATTACAGCACGGCAATTGTCCTTACTTCAGAGAGAGAACTCCTGGAAGAATTTTGCCCACCGCCTTGCTCAGGGAAAAAAAAAAAAAAAAAACCTGTAATTCTTTTGTCCATTTCCCTCCTGTGTGATTTCCTCCTTTACCCTAAAGACTGTCAGGTTCATGTCCTTTTAATTTCATTGTCTGGGAACGTCAGCTGTGGTAGCTTTACTTTTCCCACATGAGTTCCAGTGCAGCCCAGTCAGGAGTTTTGAGTGCAAGTTTGAAAGACTGAACAAGAGCACCACCGGGTCAAAGCCTGATACCTTTTTTAGTGTCCTAGACCCTAACTCCATACAGAGCCTCTAGAGTAACTGTGAAGCACAGCTCTATGTCAGAAAAGTAGGTCTTTGAAAACAGTGGCAGCAGCCTAGTTTTGCACCCACTATTATCTTGAGAAACCCTAATGAATTCAGTATAATTCATCCATGAATTTGGCTGCACTTTTTCTTTTCAGGGTAAACAGTTGACCTTAAGTGCCAGATTATGAAACAAATTACAGAAAATGTGATGTTTTTCTAAGAAATGAATTCAATGTGACCATAGAATGTACCTTATCAGTCTGGACTCTGTCACTCTGGGATATGCACAAGTAGTACTGGAAGGAGTCAAGAGAAGTGACCCTTGGGAGCTCTTTCTTATGGGAAGCAAAAGTCAGGCGATGCCGGTTTTGTGAGAGGGTTGAATCGTGCTTCTTAAGGACAGCCTTACACGAGGTGGGAAAGCATCGATCTGAAAATCATTTCCTTTGCCAAATTTTGTGTCTCTTCCTCAATATCTTTGTAAAGGCAGGCTGGGAAATCCGTGGGCAGTTATTACCGGCAGTAGTTTTGCCTAATTTCCTGTCCAGAAAATTCATCCCTTTTAGCCTAGTTTCCTGCCTTCAGACACAGCCAACATTTTGAGATGTAAGTTAAGATGACGACCTTTGCTGTGCACCTAGCCAGGTGTATACGGTTGTTCTTGTACTTGTGGGTGCAACAGGATTCAATCTTCATCTCTTCAACCATTAGCTTATGCCCTGAAAACTGACTATGAAGAGAAGCAACAATTTAGATCATAGCCTGATCTTTTGGGGCAGTGTCACAGGACAGTAGAAAACAAATGCTTGGCTGTGGAGACAAGTATTCAGGCTTCCCTCTAGGGTTTTTTGTGTGTGTGTAATTATGAAGGATTAATCACTGTTTTGTCAAGCATTGTCAAGGCCTATGGTACACATTTGTGCTGCGGAGTCTGGGAGCTCAGCTCTTTTAACTTGTGCTAACACAGGGCAAGCATGAGAAAGTAGAATTTTTATTTTTTTTAACAACAGCCTACTGGTTACGAATCAAGAAGTGTTTAAGGGAAAAAGAAAAAAGGAAAGATTTGAATGAAACAGTTCGCAAGTCTTTGGTGTCCTCTCACGGCAACATGGGGAGCTGAAGTGAGCCTGCGTCTGTCCCCAGCCATGCTGCAGACCACTGGCCTTACTTGGCAGCTCAGCAGCCACTTGCCATCACTGAGCATCTCCCCACTTTGCAGATGGCCAGCAGTCAGTCAGCCCTGTCTGAAGAATGGCTGAACTGCTTCTCTTTGTGGATAAGTGAGCCATTTTGCAAAAGAACTCAGAACCATCAGGGGAAGCATTTATAAAGCAACTGGAATCACTTCTCTGTAGCACTTTCCCAGACTTTTCCTGCCTCACAGTTCTCCTAGATCACTTTTCCCTCTCCTTCATTTTCTCAGGTATTTGGATAGCCACCGTAAAGTAAGTCTATTGTTCAAAAAAAAATCTTTCTGATTTGCAGTTATTATCCTTGCACATAGTACAGGGACAGAAATCAGTCTCCACTGAAGGAGGAAGACTCCTTAACTGCCTTTCAACCCTTTCCTTAACCAGGGCTTTAAAGCATCGAGGAGATATGAGGAACCAGGTTCAAAACTCTTCAAAAGTTAAGGAATGTAACTTTGCTGGGAAAAAAAACCCCATCCTAAATACCTCAGTTCCAAATACAATTATCAAGGATCGACAATATCTTTAATATGCTGTAACACCAGAATTAGGCAATATCATCAGCAGGAACTTTTATGTCATTGATTGTTGAGTCAAAATATTTTCTGTGACAGGTCACAAAATGGTTTTGCAGCATTTCCACACAGCTGGGGAAATAATCATACAAGCAAAAGGGCAGCAGCTGTGAGATTTCAAAGTCTTACCAGGAAAGGAATTCTGAAAATGTAACAGATACTTTAAAGTCCCCATCATCTGTCCAATCCTCTCATCTCTCTCCCCTTCTTGCCTACATATGTCTTAAATACCAAGGGAAAAAAAATATTATTGATATGGTATAGTTCTGGTTTCCGGTATATATTATCTGATATTTGCAAAAAATCTATCCATAATTAAAAGTAGAGCTCTTTGTCTTAAGGGTTGAAAGTCTCAGCTTTAAGTATTAAATTGCTCTTTAAGAACCCACAAAGTATAGAAACCCATTTGAATCCAGTAATTCCAGGCTGTGTTGTGAAACAGAAAGGAAACCTCCAAAACTGGATGCACACAGCAGCCGTTGACCAACTTCCAGCCCAGCAAACAACTGAATGTACAGCTTGCATTTTCCAGCATACTCCTAGCTCTCACCAAGAATACTGCGTATGTGCACTGTGGAATGGACAGCTTCTTGAGCAGCAAAACCTGATTATCTTGGGACTGCAAGTCTGAAGAATATGGATGTAGGAAGAGAAAATGAAGTAGTAGGCAAATGCAATCAGCATAGTGATTTTAGGGACAATTTTTTCAGGGACTTGATCTCTGGTTTTGGGAATAGTTTGAGTTTGTCAGATTTTCTTGAACCATTCCAACCTAGAGCATTTTTCCTTACACAAAAGGGATACTATTTTTGGTTTGTGAACCTTCAGCTAAAGCAAAAGAAGGGTTTATTTAGCGCTGTTATATTAATTTCACATACATCCTCTCAGCAGTAGTATAATGCAGAGAAATACTGACCAACATATATTTTGTTGTTCTTAAAGCTTGCTTCTACTACTTTGATTCATTATGAAGCAGCTTTGCACTATGGGTGCTCAACTTACCATCTTCTGTAGGTACAGCCTCAGTGGGCACCCGTAACAATAAACTCCTCTTGACCTCAATGGCAACAAGAATCTGTGCTAGGCAGAATCAAAGAACAGTATGCAAGCACTCAGACAGCAGGAACACTGAGCAGATGGCAACCTCAGATTTACAATCTGAAAATCCACCACTTTCATCAATATCATATAAATAGCTAAATGCATCTAGTGGTGATTTTGTCACATCTAAATACAGAGCTGCAGCAATGAAGGATGTGTTCTGGAAGGACTAAGCAGCCCCATGCAGGGACAGATTCTTGGAGCTCAGTTCTTTTGGGCCATTTCAGTCACAGACTGCCCAAGATTCCTATTGGTCTCATGGGAGCCAAATTAGTTCTTCTTTTATTCAATTTGGAAAGCTTCTTTCTGGTTCCTGCATGGGTGCTGGGGCTTTTGAAAATCTGGTCATTTGTTTGAGACATTTGGCCCTTTTGAAAAGCAAGCTTGTTTTGCATGTGTATTCATACAAGACAGAAGTATGGGAAGAAATCCCTCTTAGCCAGCATAGCCTGTTAAAACCCTACTAGTAACACAGGGTAGGCATTGCTATGCCAAAGCAAAGGGTGTCTTTTGATGTAATTTGTGTCATGAGGAGTTATACAGAAGGTCTCCACCAGGAGGCTCTGACAATTAATCACGATTAACCCAACTCCTCTGGTTCAGTTCTTGCAGGTGAGCTCCTACCAGGAGAGGAAGGTTGGCACCTTTTGCTAAGTCTTCAGAGTATGTGGCATGGCTGTAGATTTTGCTATGGTGTTAGTGAAATACCTAGAAGGGAAGTCTGCCTTAACTTAATTTACTTCGCAGTTGCTGCAAAGCATGTCCACCCACGTTTACCTCGTCCTGTCTTCCTGTACACCCACTGTCGAGCAATCCAACCACCATCACTTCTACCATGTCAAAATGCCTACTAGTAACTCTCTAGCTGAAAAACAGTCAGCTCAGCCTGAATCCAGGCAAGACCGAAGTGTGTCTGGCTGAAAGGGGAAACACTTTGAAGAGCTGGCCAAAACATTGTCATCACCCTTCCTCAAAGATATACAGCCCTTATTTGTCAAAGTTATGGCTGACTCCTCGCTAGGCTTGGGTGATCAAATTTGCAGCAATTTCCAGAAATGCTTTCTCTCACCTTCAGCTCACTAGGAAACTCTGTCATTTCCTTGTAGATGGACATCTCGCCCCACTGATTCATGCAGTTGTCACCTTCAGCCTGAACTCCTGTAACTGGAGTGGAACCTGAAACCTGTGAATGGGTCCAGAAGGTGACTGCTGAATTTTTCCATGGTGTAAGGTGCTTTTAGCACAGTATGTCTGAAGTCAAGTCCCTCAGCAGGCTTCCGCTTTCTCTCAGTACCTGTTTACAGCCTTGACCATCATTTTCAAAGCAACTGAAGAAATGTCAGGGACAGCTGCCTACCTCTGATGTGCTTTAGATCAGAAGACGTGAGGAAAAATGTGTGAGAACTACTCACAACATGAATCTGGTTTTGGTTTGCTATGTCTGCACCTCTTGCCATGGTAATCCTGCAGCAGAATGCTCTGCTGGATTCTGACCATCTTCATGAAATATTGTAGTTTTCCCTGTGTGATTGGGTGGATGAAGGGGTGGGGTGGGTGTGAGTGTGTGCTTATTACCGTATATGACACAATTCAACAGCTGTTTTTACTCAGTAATCCCTTCCTCCTTTCTCCCAGCTTTCTCCCACCAAAAACCACTTCATGAATGTTGATCCCACAGAGCATATGCAAAGAATCCCATCCAGGCAACCAAGGGCTTCACTGTTGCTTTTGATGTCCCGTGGAAGGTACTCAGATAGCACCTTGTTTTGTTTAGGATTTAAGTCTTAGTAGCTCATTTTTTCACCTTCAGGCTCTTTCCAGCTTCTGTTACTTTTATTTCAAGGGAGGGCATAAAGATTTTCAAGTGCTCTGAGTTTTAAAACAATTTGAATTCTGAAGGTCCGTGACTGAGAACTCCTGAGGGCAAAAGTCAGTTTATGTGGTTTATTCACTTGCCTATCTGTGGAATACAATTTTGTTTCAAAATGCTTAAATACTGAGAAGTTCCCTGCTGCTTCACACTCAAGTTGAGGTTGTTAAGATATTGTGTTTCTGATGTGATAACAAAAATGTTTGAATTAGTCAAGTAAAGGCAACTGTTTCTTTTAGAATGAAAACATAGGGGAGTGAAAGGAGGCTGTATTTAGAGTTTGCTTCTAAATAAGTGAAACAGTTTAATATTTAGGGTTATTTTGACAAGTGACTAAATCCAAGGGAGTACAGGTCAAACCACTGTAGAGACGATGGTTTTCATGTGATAGTGAAGAATGTGAATAAAAGTAAACTAAACTGAAAGCAATACTTCATCAAAAATGCTCATTTTTCTTTGGACGAACAGGACAGTAAGGATTGACGCAGAAGACTTAGAGGAAAGTGAGCGTACACAGACTATTACCGCACTGAGGTCAGACTTCAAAATGCATGCAAGAGTATGTAAATTGCATAGCAAAAATGCTTTTGGTTTTCAAAGCATAAATCACTCTTGAGTCAGTATTCCCATCACAAGGAAAATTCATGAGCAAACTGGCTGGCCTCCGTCTTTTTTTCATTGTGCAATATCTTGTAGACCTGTAAGGCCCACAACCAAATGTTTTACCTGTCTGTATAGACCAGACTCGGATTTTGGAGATGTGCTTGAGTGTAAGTTGTGAAGCACCAGCTGAGAAAGGGAGCTGTTTTGAATTAAACTGAGCAATAGGCCTGACTGGAATTCATATGATAGAAAGCCAGCTGCAAATTTGTGGCTAACACAGATCTCTATGGAGAGGAGGATTAAAAGCTCCCTCACACCAGTCAGGGGTTGTTGCCTTGGTTGTTTGTATAGCAAGAGAGGAGTTGTGTGTCTGTAAAGTTGTCCCCCAGTTTCCCTTTCCATCGCTATTCTGGCTGCATTCATTTCTGGCCACGGGGCACACACTGGTGAAACAAAGCCTTGCTGTGCTTTGGGACAACCCCACAGCCTAAACTCAACATCTGATGCACGTACTTACTTTGCAAAGTAGACCAAGTACGGTCTTCCAGGAAATAAGTATTTATGTATGACTGTCAATGTTTTGGGAGTAGCGCCTGCCTTTTTGTGGGAAAAAAAAAAAAATTTTTGCAATCATATGAGAATTGCCAACTGTATTTCCATGTTGCCACAGTGGAAACTCACCATAGCAATTTTAATTTTAATTTTAACTTTAATTCTAATGTAAAAGTTGGGCCAGATGATCTTTTGATGTCCCTTCCAACCTCGGCTATTCTATGATTAAATTAATTATTTGCTCTATTTCATGTATGTCACAGCTGCAAGAAAAAAAAAAAAAAAAAAAAAAAAGAAAGAATCATTCCAAACTGCCATTGTTCTAGAAAAAATGGGTAGGTAGGCAAGCAGGCATATCCAGCACAGACATTACTGTGAGAGCCATTCACGGGAAGAGCCATTTTTCCATTCATAGGGATTACTGCTGTGAAGAATGGGCAGCCCAGAGAGTTTAGAGAAGGCATGTGGTGTGAGGTTAACTAGTAAAATTCACAGAAATATCTTGACATGAATTTCTACATCCCTGCCAGACTGAAGTTGTTTGTCCCAAAGCAGACCCCATGAGGCTGAAGCCATGGCTCTTCCTTTCTGCCATACATGGAGGAATTTCTGCAAGAAATTAAAATTTATACAAGTAAGAGCCTGGTACAAGATCCAGAGAAGCTCAGCGAGGAGGAATGGTGACTCTTGAACAAGAAAGCTAAAGAACCTCACTTTCCTAGTAGCCATGGATTAGAGAAGTGCTCTGCCCTGAGCCCACAGCCAGTGAGAAGCAGCTGCCCACACTTTTCCTACTACTCTCTCACTCTTCAAGAGATTCCTGGAATTTACGGCCAGAAAGGACGATTAGTTGTTTTAGTCCGACTCTCGGGTTTTTATTCTAATTTCCTTCAGTAATGTGTTTTGTGTTTTAACTTCTATCTTCTCAATCTGAAGACGTCACGAAATACAGAATCTACCACTGCCTGCAACAGTTTGTCCAATGATAAGTCATCCTCACAACTTTTAAAAGAAAGTATCTAATTTCAAAAGCACCTCTCTTAAGCTTCTGTTCATTGATTATGTATGATTTTTTCCTGGTATTTTGTCCAGATGAGGGTGATCAATGGAGACTTCTCAGTCTTATTCTAGGTGTCCCTCTCCTACTTGTGAAGGTGACTTCCCACTCTGAATTAATCTATAACAACATAAAGTAAGAATAAAGCCATGTAACAGTGTCCATGGACACACAGCATTGGTTTAACTCAAATAACTCATTTTAGTTTTGTATTTTGCTTAGCATAGAAAACTCTCCTTCATCACCATCCTTCTGTGGAGACCTTGGACATTGCTATAATACAGCTTATGTATGATCATGGACATATCATTCTGTCCCTCACCATCATCCACCCTTGGAAGCATATAACCATTTGGGATTTCATTGTACTTACATATATTTTTGTACAATAGCTAGCACTGGTGTCCTGATCTCGTTTGTATGTCTTTACAACAATGAACACTAATAATGATGAGAAGGCTCTGACGAGAACAAGGAAATGGCACTGTTCTTCAGTCTCTGCAGGTGGGAATATACAGCAGTTCCAATGCTTTGTAGGGTCTTCAAATCCAACCACTGGCCATACTTTCTCATTTACATGCCATCGCTTTTATTGGATGTGGAAAACATCAACAAGAAAAACAACTTAAGAAAACAAGCTAATGTGGGAAGTTCTTTACAGTTACCTATGTCATTCTTTCCATCTCCAGCTGTTCTCATTAATCTTTTGAACCCTGCCACAGAAGCTGCTGTGTTCTTTATAGCAAGATAGTAATAACAGTCACCATAGTTATTGCTGGTGCTTCTAAAACCTAAGAAGTTAATGAAAAAATAAATTGCATGGGTTTTTTGTTTAATGAGAAAGTTGCATCCTTTCGAAAATTGTATTTTTTTTTTAAAATTCAAATCTGGAGAAGATTCTTCAAGGCAGCCTGAAATTAAACTTTAGCGTTTTTCTGAGCATTCCTCCATTCCATCGTTTTAGGGGCAAAATGGGACATTCAGAGGAAAGAGGAATGACAGTAAAAACAGAAAGATAAAAGCTTGAGAAAATTCTGAATATTCTTAAAATATTTTAACGAGATGATTGGGCAATGACATGGGGTTCCCTTTCAAAGTATCCAAAATATATATTTCTTTAAATTTTCTAAAAAATCTTCACCAAATCTCAATTCTTTCTAATGTCACGGATAGCAGGGACTCCTGGGGAACATGGAACTAAGCTGGTTAATCCAACAGATCCTCCTAGGGACATCATAAAGAACGTTTCATCTGCAACTTCCTCAGATCAGGAGAACCTGCTATATTTGCTGCTTCCTTGTTTTCCTTCCTTTGTGGAACAGGAACACAGAGGAGTAATTTCTCAGGGGTGCCACAAGAAATGAGTGCACGGACCCAGTGGCTGTAGCTCGCAGTGAAGGGAAGCAACGCTCCTGACAGCTGAGCAGTATGAATTGCTTATCCTCCCAGCATGAGAGTTCTTGTTACCCAGTAAGACTTCGGTAGTTTAGGATCACTGACACTAGATGTTATAAAATCACCCAGAGTAAAAATCAGCAAAATAGTTACAGTCCCTGGGAAAAGGGTTAGTGTTTTGTTTTAGTATTAAAAGCAGCACCTTGCTAGTTGAGCTAAAGAAGCACTAATGCCTTCACTCTCTCCAGAAAGATTCACACTGAATCCTGACTGTCCAATGTCGATTGGCGTTAGCAAAGATAATTCCACAGATCTCTCACTTAAGACACTGATTTAACCTGTTTGATTCTGACTGCAATTCAAGAACCACTGAGGAAGGCATGGTTTGTTCAAAGAAGAAGGTTGAACATCTTTGAATTTGACTGCTCATATTTTATTCTTTGTCACAGCTCAGCGGGAGATCCCCATCACCTGTGGAATTAACTGTGCTAACCAAGTTGCAGAAGTGCTTGAGCTTGAACACTAACCTCATTACAAATACCAGCCAGTTTTAAACAATGCATTCATACAGTCCTCCATCTGAACAAGTCACATATGCACAGCACTCTTCTCCTCCAGCGGAAGGCCAGATGGCACTGTTGCAAAGACTCTTGTTAACGCTGCTAATCTGTGTGTGTAAACTGGTAGTCCTTGAAGAACTGCTTATTGTCACTGGTGAGCCATTTCTTTCTAGTTCTCACCACTAAAAATTGCTTTCCTGGCTCTAATCTCTCTGTGAAACCATTGTAGGTAAGTCTGCTGCCACAGCAATCAAACAAAATATTGTGCAGTGCCAAGACATTATGCTACACATGAATTCTCAGCACACAGCTCTCCAAGAACATCTTTCCACCCAGTTAAAAAGGGGTGGAACTTTTTCTCTGATTTCCCTTGGCAGAGTCTCCAACAACTCTCTCCCTAATTAAAACAATTCTATTGCAGATTATTTTGCCTGAACGTACTTTACTGAAAGAAATGGTACATACTAAGAGTTTTAAAGCACATTTGGAAGGTACGGTACAGGAAAGAAAAGGCATATGATGTAAAAAGCAGGGCAAGGTGTGGTTTGTGAAAGAGAAAATGAGCTAAATATCAGCCTGTTCCTAAATATCTAGCAGCCCATAGAACTTTAAAATCTTCTCTTTTTTTCTTTTTTTTTTTTTTCCCTTTCAACTTTAAGGTAGATGGAAAGATTTTTCCATTAATTGTATGCATACCCATACTGAAGTATTGCCATCATTTTGAACAGCCTTTTTGTGGTAGAAGATGTAGAGACACTAATGCTTATAGAAAAGGCAATGTACAACAGAAGGACAAACTTCACCAACTGTAGGGGCTCACGTCTCCCTCTCCGTGCGGTGCAGGGGGTGGTTCTGTGCCCACTGGGCTGTCCTGGTGGCTCTAGAAGGGGTGCACAGGGGTGCGCTGCTGTTTCTCCTTGAAGGAACAATTCACTGTCGTGGTTTCTTACAGAATTCAATTCTTCCCTTATTTAAGGACTTGTGCACATAGTGTAATGAAGCTGTTTTCTGGATAAAAGCCTCAAGCATTTCCCAGTGCTAGGGAACTTCTGCTCATAGACAAGTCAATATGTGAAAAGAGTTCAAAACATGACCTCGGTAACAACAGGCTTCACTTTATCCGGGTCACCCCTCAGCCCACTTCCCAAGTGCTGGAAAGCCTCCCACACAGTTCTGTGAGCCTCACTGCACTGTTGTATTGTGAGGCTAACCCCTTCAAAAATGCTCCCTGTCCTTTTCATAAATGGGAAAGTATTCCAAGCATCTTATTGTCCAGTGACACGGACATTTAGTACCTTGTTCCTTGCAGAACCATTTTTAATGTGTTTAAACAAAATCTCTTGCCTATACTCACATGGCAGGAGCAGTAACAGAGCTGAGAAGGGACTGCATGAGTATCTCCCTCTTTCCTCCCTTACACAGCCTAACCGACATGCACAGTAGCTTGACGTGACAGGCGCTGCTGCAGCTGAGATTTTCCCAGGGCTCTGTTCTGATCGCTAAAGTCCGATTGAGTCTTTCTGCTCTTGCTGCTTTTCTAAGCACTTAAAAAAACAGCTGTCATTATTGGGCCTCTGAAATGAAATTCAGACATAAGAAGATGTCCTTCATCCAACGCAATGAAGTTTCAGACAGACTGAACAGAAACCACCGGTGTGTTTCGGGGGCTGACAGCAGCCCAGGAGCACCGTGCAGCGTTACGGAGGAGTGCTCGGTTAGTAACCAGAGGTCACCGAGACTGCTTAACAGTGACCACAGCCACCCCCTGCTACTGATAGTGTGTGTTTCTACATGGCTGGAGAAGCGACTGTTTATACAAATACTCTTTATCACACTTTATCAGGAAATTGCTTAACATGTATCTGAAGCTGAGCATGTTCAAGCTGAGCTCATTTCATTTCAAGCCAACTGCTGTTTCTGTGCTGCTCAGTGAGCACAACCCATCCAATTTTAATTTTGTTACAAACAAACAAACAAAGATAACTAACAACATATGCATTAGACTCTTCTTTCCCCAGAGCAAGATGTTTTCCAAAACCCGTTCCAACAGAAAGCTAAGAGCAAAAAGTGTTCTAAAACCTCCTGTGAGAGTCTGGAGTGTGCTGTGCTCTGTGTACATTGCTGACCTCTGCCTGCGTTGCTGTCCTCTCCTTCAGACAATCAATGTTCTGAGCCATTCAGCGCATCATCAGCTCTCACCTACTTGGATCAGACCCTGGCTTTCCTCAGTGGCAGAAACATAAAAATTGGTGCCTTGGAATGGCTTGGCAGTCCACTCTCATCTGTTATCAGTGCTAAATCTGTAGAGGAAACAACCCACCACCCCAGAAGCAACTGTTAGAATGTATGAGGCAAACCAAGCAAGGACTTTTTTTTGTGGACATGTTTATTGAGTTAATACTAAACAGAGAAGGCCATGTGTCTAATGAAATAAAATGTGATCACAAAACGGAGATTTCTACAGACCTAAGGTGTCTGATTGTCAGCAAAATGTTAGACGTAGGAAAACTCCTGGAAATTCCAGTTGGCATTGATCTTGGCTATATGACCTAAACTCCTTTTTTAAACCAGTGTCAAAAAAGCAAGACTCTACTGACTTCAATGGGACAAAGGTTTAGCCTTAAGTTTTCTGCATATAGAGTTTTCAAAAATATCTAGAAATGGAGCTGAACAAGAATTTCAGCCCCAGAGCTTTAAGGAAGTTTTAGTTGAAAGACAAGCTTTGCAGCTCGGCTTTGATCTTAATGGAGCAAGCCCAAACCTAGGATCAGATCTCCTGTGAATGCTGAAGATAATTGTGTTTGGATCTAGAATCAGGCTTGACAGCTTGGGGGCCATCTCCTAAAATGGTGTAGGTGAAGGCCAGAAATGGCTGCCTGCTGTAAAAGGAGGCAGAAAACCCCCCACCAGCTGTGTACTTTGAGCAGCCTAGCTGCCTGTGTAGGGCAGCATCAACACGGCAGGGGTAAGCCCACAAGGAAGTCTCTGCGGTAAATTGGTTTGCAGAAGCAGAGAGTGGTGTGCATCCTTTGTAGCACAATAGCAGAAGGTTCTTCTGCGGCTGCTGCAAAACAACCTCTAATTCCTGTCTAGGTCTGCAAACGTAGCCTTTGCAAAATGTGCGTTAGGCTTCGAAACCAAAGTTCACACTGGTGCCTGCTTATCACATGTTGGCTTACACACTCTACCAGCACCTGCCAGTTCTCAGTTGTCACCACTTCTTTCACACCTGGAAGTTCACATTAACGGTCTATGATTGGCACTGAGGTACAAGTGGTAAATGGTGATGTTAGCATGCCCCAGATGAATCACATTTGATACAGCAGATGTCTTCTTAAGAGTCGTCAACATGAACGCCACAAAGAGAATGATGTTTGCACCTGAAAGGCCATGTAGAAGAAAATATACTAGAGTTGTGAAGTGTATATATATCATTTATGGTGTTTTCCACCTGGCAAGTAAAGTGTGCCATATATACCCTAATACATCTCATCCACACTGTGGGACAGTAATTATTATTTCCATATCACACATGAGAAAACATCTCCACAGAGGTATGAGTTATCCCTCATCTTGTCCCTTCATGTGCCACACACAACAGAAATAAGAACAGGTACACATTCTTGTCTAAAAATCTGCTCAGTGCTGTAAGAAAAGGGACCTTCTTTTTTTTTTAGGACATAATGATCAATCATGAGAAAAGAAACTTACCTGTGCTTTCCAGGGTCTCTTTCTCCATCACACATTCCAGCTGAGAATCTTTGAGTGCTACACAGGGAATAGTGTTTCTCTTAGTCTATGAGACCATTGGGGTCCCTCTGCTTCTTGCTCATATGGCTCCCTGGAGAGAGGTGCATGCTGTTGGCATGTGTGGTGCAACTGTGATAAACTGTAGCTTGAGTGGTTTATTCCAGTGGAAAAAAAAAAAATTAGTTTTTTTGCAAAAAATAGCAATGGGGAAAAGAGACTAAGCTTGTCATCTCTAGTGGAAGATTATGAGTTACCCTTATGGCTACTTGCCTGCAGTCCAGTGAGATGAAGGTCTATGTGTCTGTGTAGAACAGCCAAAATGGCACCTTGCTCCCTTCATCACCTTCATGAGTTGCCTGCCCTCTGGTTGTCCCTTCAAAGGCATGGCTTCCTTTGCCATCAGGTGGGCGGGCAGAAAACAGGACAGCAACGGGAGCTTGGCTCCATGCTTTACCTGTATCATGCAATACAACTGCAGCTGGCACCATTTGGAAGGAATTGTGACTTTCAGGGGATGTTCTGCGTGACTGATGACTTTTGGAGCCTGTGTACTAAATGATTGGGCTGACAGCCATGTCTAGCTTGGTATGGGGAAGGGAAGGAACAATACTTGAGCTGTCTGTGTAAATTCATTCTTTGCCAGATTCTTATTGTTCTCACCGACACCCGAGAGGATGAGCAACATCAAAACTAATCAATAAGCAGCAGCTAGATATCCAAGTTCTTAAAGGGTCGAAGACAGCACTTACTCCACATTTTTCTGTGTAGAATGGCAGTGATAAAAAGCCTCTTGTCAATGATCGTATGACTGTGGCACCAGCAAACTTTAATCACAGTATTAAAGGCAATTCAGTGCTGAAAACTGTGCTCACCTTTTAGATTCTTTTGCCCACTGCAGCTAAGTAAGGAAAGAAATTCACAATGACCTAGTGGGTGTTTTAGATTGCGCCACTTTTTTCTTTTTTTTTTTTTAACCTGTATTGGGTTTAAGAAACATTGCATGAAATACCATGTAAAAGCTTCCACAAGAGCCACGTAGCATGATCCATACAGGATGGGCAGGGACACGTACCCCAAGCATTGCTTCGAGGGGCACGGCAACCCAAAGCAGGTATGTCAAACCCTGTCAGCCGGGGCTGCTGCCCAGCAAGCTGAGCAATGGGCTGAGGGGGCTGAGCAGGCAGTGGCAGCGGGCAGGAGCTCAGAGAGGCTAGAAATAGCAGCGGGGGGGCTGAAAGAGAGGATTCAGGAACTGGAAGGAGCAGGTGAGAGAATGCAGTGATGGCAGGGGGAAAGCAGGACAGAAAGGAGATGCTCTGAGACTGAAACATCCTCCTCCACCTCTGGTACAGTCTGCTGGTGTTTCAGCTTCCTGTTTAATTACGTGGAAGATGGGTCTTCACTGCAGTCAGCTCAGGGTCTGGTAACCTGGATCTGAGTGCATGAACTAGCCTAATTTACCTTTGTCCCCTCTGGGTCTCCCAGGGAGAGTGTGTCAAACAAGTCTGGGAGCGCGGTTCAGTGCATCATTCATCCATGCTAATGATTCCACCCTGGGAAGGGTGGGAGAGCTCACAGCCAGGGGAAACTGTAGGACAGCACCAGAAGATGTTCAGTGCTCACATCAGTTAATTTGTGTCCTTGCTGCAAATTAAGCATATTTTTTGAAGCAAAAATAGGATCTGTATTCCCCAATATGTCACTAAGCTTCATGACCAGATCCTAAAGGAGTGGAAACAGGTTCTGCACAGGAGACAAAGCTCATTCTGCAATGCCAGCCCCGGTTCAGCTGCACCTTGCCAGCATCACAGACATGTATATCATTGCACTGGTAGAAAAAATGGACCTCATCACCATGGCTTTTTTTCAGGGCTTTACATATCATCTCATCAGCACATCTGAGAATAGCTAGAAGAAATTGTTGAGGGCCATAACGGAATGGAGACTAGCCTAGGCTGGGACTCTTCACTGTGGTTAACAGGGCAAGTAAGAGAGCTGTAAAGTGTATCATGCCACTTCCTTTCACAGTGCTCTTTAATCTGGGCTTTGATTAAAAGACACTATATTAGACCCAGAAGTTTTAAGACTGATAAAGTAACTGAGTGTAAGTTTTGCTAGTTGCAAAACTAATAGGAATTTCTTCTGAAAGAAATGTTACTGTGCACACACAAACACACAGCAGAAACACTTTTGAACAAGCAGCTTGTTAAGTCTAACAGTACCATAGTTTGAAACAACAGTAATTGCAAAGACAGTAAAAGAAGATTTATTTTTTAAATAGCGGTCTGTAATTGACACCCAGAGGAAAAGTCAATGGCGGTAGATTAAAACACATAGAACAAATAATCTGAAAGAAAAGAAGGAAAGAGATATCAGAGACTAGGAGGAATAAGAAAAAGGAACCCAAGGAAAGGAGGCAAAAAAAGGCAATAAAACAAAGAAAAGAAAGATGTGCCAATTCAGAACAGCATCTCCTTTAAAGGAAAAACGTTGAAATCATACAAGAGTAACATCATGCAGACCGCTGTAAATTACTTTTGATTTGTGATAGGGATTATTGAAATTGATTTTTCTATCTTGTCTTATTTTTTAATTACATTTAAAAAATCATCCACAAAAAAGGTAGAGATTGAAACTAGGGTAATATTTACAGCAAGCAAACACATGCATCAAATAGCAAGTACTGTAAAAGCTCTTCAGAAAAATCATCCCGACTGCAACAGGACCTCCTTACTCGCTAGTAAGCATCATCACACTTTTCTGTACAATGTCCCACCCCATTGCCTGGCTGCCCTCTTTGCCTCACCATAAAGCCTACAAACTCCTCAATTTCTAAGCAGTTTCTGTATTAGATGGGCAGTGGTCCCTTAGGACAGGAGGGCTCCAACTTCTGCGTGATTTAGAGATTAAACCGTGGCAGCACTGGACAAGATGTGTCCTTATCTGTACTTCAAAGCATGTGAAGGTGCCACAGATACTCGCACTCACCCCTCATCAGTCTCAATTGTACCTCAATTTGTAGTAGGCAGGACAATTGTCAAATCACTTTCTCCAGCCATAGGTCACCAGAGACACGAAAATGTTCTAACAGAGAGGGCAAAGTAGAGCAAGAAATGTTATGCACCTTTGTACAGAAGGGAAGACTGACTTTAAACCAGCAATGCTCATTTGTTCCTTCACTGCAGTCAATATCTGGACGTAGAACCTGGGGAACTGACAGTCCAGAAATGCCAAATTGATAGAAAATGCAGTGTTATTTCTCCACAGACACCAGAGTCAATCATGCATCTTTTATTAACTGCAAAGCATCTAATTCTCAGTTACATTAAGGACTATTTATAACACTTTAATATTGTAAAAAGGTAATAAAATGGGTGTAAATTGCAGTAAAGCTTTCTCTAATAGCCCCTATATTGTTATAGTGGTGCAGAGAGCCTTGAATATCACCGAGGCTGTGGATTAACAACCTCTCCCTGATCCTTGCAGAAGTCCTTAATGCCCCCAAGGCTAGTCCCATCTACCAGATGGAATTGGTATCCTTCACACCTATTGAGAGTTCCAGGTGAGCGCTATGTAATTTTCACTGCCCTGTACTAGACAGCTCCAGCCAAGAATTGAAATGGTAGCCCAGATAATGGTAGCCCAGATAATTTTACCTGAGTCATGAAGGGAAATGGCTGCCCAACCTTCAGCGCTGGTAGGATTGCACAGAGAACATCTTCCAACTGGGGAGAAGTCATACCAGCTGGAAAATGTGGGAGCGCGTATGTGCACAGCCTGAAAATGGGACTCACAGGCTAGTTTGGTGAGGATCTCGGTCACAGAAAAGGAAAACAGCAAAAGTTTGTATTAGCTGTGTTATTTGCAAGCCACGGTTAGCCCATTTGTTCCAGGGTCAGCTCTGCTGGAACGATATCTGACTCCCAAGGCATTCTGGATCCTCCTGTACTGCTTGCTTCTGACCTCTAAAGCACAGTAGCCACCTCCTGTGACCACACATCATAAAGTTGCCTTGCAGATAAAAATTATGGAACCATGCATTTCCTTTCTGAGAGGAACAGCTGTGCTATCACAAATAAATTTGTTTAAAGATCTTCGTCAAATGAGTCATTTTAGCATCATCAGTGTACTGCATTCCTGAATAACACAAACACGATCTTCTGCTTGGTGGGGTGGGAGGATACTTTGCTCAGTTCTGGGGCTTTGTTGGGATTCTTTCAGATTAGATTTAGGGATATAATCTATCATAGATTCACAAATCCCTTTTGTTCCAGTGGGAGAAATGAAACAGAAGGGCCTCTGTGTTACGCTACTTAGGTTCTCTGAAAGCTTCAGATATTTTCTGAAGCTTGGCATCCAGCGTTCAAATTCTTTCTAATGTAGAACCTAAAATAACAAGCTTTGATGATAATAAATACTACAAATTATGTGGTAAAGGAGACAGGTAATGATGGTTTTGAGCACCTAAATTGTCTCCCAAGTATATCTGCAATAACTTGGTTCCATACCTTTTTAAAAAGCCACTTCATCTAGTCTTAGTTTTACTAGTTCTTTGTACATGGAAAAGAGTTAAGACAAAAGATAGAACATGTTTACGGAAAAGTGGAAGGTTTTTCCCCAGCTCAGATACCTACTGTGAGAAGTACAAGAAACTGAAGAAAGCAGTGTAAAATTCTCCAAATGTGCTTTGTTTTTGGAAAAATAGAACGGAATTCTTCACGTAAAAGGTTGCGCAGAGAGATTAATGGCGCTTCCTGCAGGAACGATATCTTTTGACACTAACGTACTTCTGCTTTCACTATTGGGGGTATTTATACATACACAGTAAACACAGAACAAGCCAATTCAGTGAAGCTTAGAAACGGTCGGTTTGCATTATAGCTAAAAGCCAGAGATCTTGTGAGCAGCAGTGCCCTGAGAGTCTAGTGCTAATTTGAATGATATTTCAGAACTTTATTTTGCAAAGTGGCATTCAGGAGGTTTGTACAGAAAGCATTACTAAGATAAATCTTGAAGATAAATTATTCTTGTTGCCTCTGATGTAGGCAGGAGTTGATAACAAGCTGATTGCCTCCTTCTGACGGATGATTACACACAACAGATGTTTTAATTTGATTATATCTGTGAGATAAGCGTAATGCTGTGTTAAGTCCAAACACTTTTTATGAGTCTTTCAAAACATTTTGCAATGAATGTAACCTTTTGTAAATGTCCTTGCTTAAGGCTGTGTGTGTTCTCATAATGGTGCAAATTATTAGTAACAAGTGGAAACCAGTGATTATGCAAAAGAAGAAAACTACGTTTAATGGTAGCTGTAATTCTGTGCTCCGTGATAACTTCCATTAAGAGAGAAATATGATGCAAGCAGTGATACAAGGAACAAGTTTAACACTTTTCCGAAGAGGACTGTCTGTTCTTCAGCCAATGATGCACCAGAGGGGTAAAGCTTTTTTCAAGAACTCTGAAAGGCCAATACTCCATGCCAAGCACCCTCAATTTGAAAATTAACAGGCAAATGTCAGCTTTGCGAACAGAGCGCTGCAGGGAACAGAAGTTTTGGGTCGAAAATAATACGGGGTTACAAAATTTGACTTTAACTTGAACTGAAATGCCAAAATTTCCCTGAAAATAAACCTCTTCCTTCACTGCAGCAAAATCAAAGTGTTGTATGTTGCTCCCATGTTTTGGTTTTGTATGTAAGATGGAGAGAATGAAAAATTTTCAAACCAAATTGGCTACTTCAAACCAAAACCCAGTCTTTGTCACACCAAAAATATCAAAATGGGAGGTGTCAACTTTTTTAAGCAGATTTACGATTTTTCTTTTGAAAGTAGTTACGGCAAAACTTATTCTGAGTCATCAGTGGTTTTATTTTGGTCAAACTACTTCTTCCAGTTATGTCATTAATAGTTTTGTCAAGGCAGTATCAGCACTGTACGTACAATTGCCTTGTTTCATTCCAAACAAAAATCACAGGCAGTAATGATTGCCAGTCAGTAAAGCGTCTTGTAGCTTACATTATACAATGTATACAATTCAAAGGACATTTTCTTTAGGATTCATGTCATCTAACATCAGATTCCTAAAAAGTAGATGTCTGGGCTAACTATGGTCTCTGTTGTCAGCTTATGCATCTGGAGGTTTTTGAAATATCTAGTCTCCCCTCCACCTGAGGTGATTGAGGGAATGTAGGTGCCCTAATAGCTTGCTGCCACCTTAATGGCAGGTCTGTTTGTCCAGCCTTTGCCCTCCATCCTCTGGTCCTTGAACCTGATCTGGGACTAACCCACTACAGTCAAACAAACGAGACTGCTCCTTTAGATGGCAGGAAAGGTGCTGGGTTGTCTCAGCCATCTCCCGGAACTTAACTCCGAGGCTAACTTTTAGGCACTAAAGTAAGGTGAGATGTCTTCACCCTGAGCCACATATGTCAGCTTTATATAGGCATGAACATGACATTGTGTTAGTGCAGCTATATTGGCCTTACTTAGTTCTGTGTCAGTGGATCTGGAAAGTAGCTTGTTGTGGCATTCTTAAACAAAGCCACATTGGAGCTAATAAACTAATCAAAATAATGGCTTCACTGGGCATATGAGCAGTTCTTGGCTGTAGGTAGAATGATTTGGGGTTAAACGTGTATGTTGCGTCCAGTGAAATGACAGTTTTTAGTAACAATGCAAGTTTTGTGGAAGCTTGAAAGTGCTCTTCGTGTGAGAATAACGCTGTAGTTCTCATGGGGTTTTGACAGAAATATGGTACTGCAAGCTGAGAAATGGTTGGAATGCTAAAGAGAGATCATTAATACTCAATAGTTTTTATGGACTGTTTCAAAATTCTGTACCTAAAACTGCAGCAAGAAGCACTCAACTTGTCTTCACTAGGAGGCCCTGAGAAACAAGAGGTACTAGCTTGTTTGTGTTCTGGGTATCTCTTTTTAAGGCTCAGAAAGAAAATACAATATTCAATGCTTCAGTATCTTGCCTGAGTGGCGAACTGAAATTAGCTGACCCTTCCATACCCTGTCAGGCTGGAGTTAATGATTTACAGCTTTAACCTGCGGCACTTCAAAGTGGGCTCTTTCTTACCTCAGTCAGGCTGAGGTTAAATATTCACAGTTTCAATCTAGAAGTAAGTAATAAACTCCCATCTGCAACAGGGAGCTGGGACCTGGGAACAAAGGAATGGAAAGAAATGACCAGCTTAGTCTTGGTTTATGTATTTTGATTGTCCACGAAATCTCGATTAAGCTGCATTTGGGTCCTACCAGGGAAGCTTATACTAAAAAAAGGCAGGATGTGAGCTTTTGTTAATAAACCTGTCTGGGACAAATCTGTGAACCGAACTGGGGTTTACTTCAACTTCCACACTGACTTTTGGTGACAATGTTGCTCCTTCTCTGAGGCTATCCAGGTAAGATCCATTCAAAAAGCTTTTGGTAGCACCTACCATTCTCACGGGCTATCTGAACATCCAAAGTGCAGCTGTAGCACAATGTGCGTGACGTGTCTGCGGAAATAAAAGCGATGCTTATAGGGAAATATCAGACTTCTGAAATCTATTTTTAGTAGGCTCCTCTCCTACTGGGTAACAGGCTCTGTATCACCTCATGTGAGAGAGAGGGGCTGTGATGCCAGGCTGTAGGCAGACTACTGGGGACCTGAAGAGGGCCCTCTCCAAGGCCTCCATCTCCTGCAAGCCCCTCTCCTGCTCCCAGACCCTGGATGAAAGAGACTGGTCAGAAGGTGCCCACGTGGGAGAGGAGGCACAGCACTCGGGCAAGGAGAGAGTAGATGCAAGCGAGGCAGAGGCCAGCTTGCCAAGTCACGCCTGGATTGGGACGTGGTTGAATAGTAACATTAAATCTGTTTTTAATGGCTTTTAAGCTTCTTTTCATATTGTAAGTTAGTCACCAAAAACTAACAGGAGAGTTCAGTATACAGAGCCAAGTTTCTAAGCAAACAGCAACTCTTTGGCACCTGCAGCTTGACAGCTACAAGCAGGGAGAAGTGTATACAGCATGCAGTATACTCTTACGGAGGGTGAGAAATGCTTTTGTTTAAGTGGATTACTGAAAACACAGCCAGCATCTAGCACAGAACTGGTGCACAGGAACTGATAAGAACACTCCAGTCTGTGCTCAAAGGGGAGTCCAACATTTTTCTTACCTCTGGAACCAACATTTTTCTTACCACCTCTGGTGGTGACTGTGTTTGCGTGAATCTTGACTGTATTTAAAGGGGGTGGGGGGGTGAGGAAAATTCTCTTGGAGAGATTTATGAGAATTTGCACCATAAACTGGGACTGCAATGTGAAAATACGCATTTAGGGAGTTTTTAAAACTAAATTTACATAAAATCACAATGAGATTTTTTATGTCTGTTATAGGCCAATTAAATGCATTATGCAAACATTTCCAAATTCATACAGAGTTTATCTGGGACATTCAGAGCATGATTATGTATATTCCCCCTGAGGGTTTAGGCCTTTTCCTGAAATACCCAGATCTGTACCTCTGTCTAACCCATGCTATAATCAAGACAAAGGCGAATCACCAAAATTTGAACAGACACCCTCAACTTATCCCCGTGCGCACCAGTTCACCTTTCAATTGATGTCCGGCCATTTAACTCAGAGAGGAAGGAAGACTCTCTGAACCAAAATTGGGTCTCAAGAAAACTGCTGGCTACGCAGTGGTTGAATTTATATTGGCAGAAAGCTCAGGGCTTACTCAGGGTGAGAGTCTAATGGTTCTTATAGTGGCACGTGTCTGGGCCGCGCAAAGCTGGCATCACCGGGGCGGTCCTGCTCCCTGAGTCCTATGTGCAATTTCTCCCTTCTGGAGAAAGCAAAATCTCTGGGAAGGGGATGGAGATAACTTCACCGGTGTAACACGCATGGACCAAGTGGTGTGCATCCAGCCCATTTGGGAACAAAATGCAAAAAAACAAAAACAAAAAGGCAGGTGACAAGCTGTCGCAGTGAGCTTCAGTGTCTGCAACCGGAGTGCCCAGCCAGTCTGTGTGAACGCTCCCGGTTACCACCCCGCTTTCAGCCTCCCCTGCCCCCCGCTTCAGTTCG
>VWZZ01003428.1:123800-266034 GCA_013399095.1 Psophia crepitans | reverse complement strand
GAGGAGCGGGGGAAAAGAGAGGATTTGGCAGGAAATGCAGCGGGGTCTGGTCCGGCCGGAGGAGCCCGGAGAGGGCAGCGCTGGAGCTGAGTGCTGCCCCGGGGGGAGCGGCTGCCCGGCCCTGCAGCTGCTGCGGCAGCTTCCNGGGGGGAAGCCAGCCGGCCGCGGCCCGCGCCTCCAGCCCCCTTCGGTGCGTGCTCTCGGCGGCAGGACCCAGCCCGCGGGCACAGCTTTTGCGGTGCCCTGTGGGACGGGGAGCAGCTCGCCCAGCACGGCCGCGGGGCGGGGGGCTGGAGGGTGCTACACGGCCGGGGCCGGTGCCCGCGGGCTCTCAGCTGAGGGCCTGTGCGCGGCCACGGAGCTCGCTGCTGCGGGGGCCAGCGGCTGCGTACCGAAAAGTTACTTTGCGTGCGGGTTTCTGCCTACAGCGGAATTGAGCCACCACTGTGAGCGGCTGGGCCGAGAGCAGCCGTCATTCCTGTAGCACTTCGTGCTTGTGTTGGTTCGCTTTTAATGGCACTTAACATCTCCTACTCCGACATCCTTAGGTAGGGTTTGGAGACTGTGCCTTGCAGTAATATTTACAGGATGATTTGGAATGTACCAAGGGCTTAAAGTGCTGCTCCAAAAACAAGGTCCATGCCCTGAGGAGCTTTTGATCTCAGTCCTACCAGTACTGAACCACATATGTGAACTAACATCTGTAAAGGCAAAGTTAGGCCCTAAATCATGTTGCAGTGCAGCTGGTGAACCTAAAAAGAGAACATCAGATTGCGGCACAACTACATCTGAAACAGTTTTGAAGAATTAAGTAGATTTCTGAGATGTTGTCTGGTATCACGTCTAGTTTTCGTCTTCAGGTAAGATGTGCAGACACCTGAGCTTCTACAAACTTTGCTCTCTGCCCTCTGATTCTCTCTTGTGGTCCATTCATGGCCAATCATGATCTCAAAATTGTTGCTAAAACAGAATAACACAAACTAGATAGCTCTTGTACAGCTACTGCCGATAGCTATGTACAGTATGAATAACTTCATGCTTCATTAATAATCCTGTCAAAGTCAGCAGGTTTTACATACCTGCAAAGTTGTTCGGGGAAGCTCAGGGCAGATGAATAAAACAGTTTAAGATACTGTGGTGTCCCAGGGCTCAAAATATTACTTTAAATGTGAGGTTTGCAGCCTCTTGTTGATTGTGATATATACTCTTACTGTTTCTGATTAATATCAATCATACTCAGTGATGACTTCATGCTAGTGATGACTTATATTTTGACCCCAGCCCCAATTTTTTCAGATTGCCATCAAAAAGCTTTAAATGAAAAAGTTCCACTTTTGTTAATCTTGTGTTATTTATTATTATGTGGTTTTTTTTTCACTCAACCAGTGTAGACAGTCTCAAACTACAGGTAGATTTTAAAAATGGATGTAGCTTAAGAATTTGTTCTTCTTTCTTGTCGTAGGTCCAGTGAGGAGAAAATACATAGAGATTGGTTACAAGTCATCATTTTGCATACTGATCTTCATCTATACCCTACAGTAACTAAAACTGAGTCAACCTGTTGTCAGATAATCTATCCTATAGCTCCAAATGTTGTTTTAATAATCACCGTAGGATGATATTATAGGTGACTATATATAGTCTATATGTAACAGGACTGTAACAGGAAGACTTGGTCAGAAAACAATAGTTTTATGGGGGCAGAAAGTGAGAGGTTCACATAGTGGTTTTTTGGCACCAGAACGAAAACTAGAGCTTTCAAATGTTTGGGGGAAAACAAAACAGAAAAAAAAAGCTACTTACTTTGTAGTAATCAATAGCTTAGCAGTTCAGTGAGAATGGGGCAGGAGAGATACCAGTCTCAGGAGAGCTCACTGCCCAGGTATGCCTACTAACCAGCTGGCTCGTGTTGGTGAAGAGTTCAATAAAGCCACAGTTAAAATTTCATTTTAACATTCTTCACAGCAAAATATTAGGCAGGAATGGCACATTCCCATAAAGGTTCTGGACAAAACCACAAATTTGTGAGCAAGTCCAATAGGAACTAGCTGCTTTTGAAAAAGATGCTCTCATGTCCTGTACTACACATAAGTAACTGAATTTTTTTCCATAGCATAAAGGGACAAGGTGTGATATTTCTGAATGACTGTGAATGCTATATTGAGCGTTTAATCAATAAATGGCAGTGCAAACCAGCAGTTGCCCACATAAGTAATCAACACTGCTGTGTCCAAGTGAATATGAATCTGTAATTTTATCTTTGGGGTATCCAAACCAGAAATGTGTTCTTTGAAATGATCTGTGTAATAATTGTTCATTTCTGAACTACAGGAACTTAATTTCTCCGTTCAACCAAACTCTACTTGCATTATTGTCTTGGTTTTTTTAAAAAGCCATGTTATAGTTAATTTTATAGTAATAAATTCAAATTTAGAGCATCAGATATTTGCAAGAGTGAAGTATGAGAACAAACATCTTCATAACATGGTGGACCATGTCTATAACATGGTTGAATCTAAAATGCATTCCCGTCCCACCCCGTTAAAACTGGCAAATTTCCAGTTATTTCAGGAGGGAAGTAGGAATAGAACAGAGATATTATTGCATTTTCTTCTGTTTATGGGATATCTTGAATTCTATAACTTTTATAGCTCAGACTTTGAAAATCACTTTTATCTAATTGCTCTTTTGAGCCTCTTGGCATTAACACACTTCTATAATATTCAGGTGGTGAATTCCATACAGGAATGGTTTCTATTAAAAAATGACGAGCCAGATCTTAAGCTGCTGCAAATAAATATAGTTCCATTAGCATCGGTAGCGTTACATAAAGTTATAGCATATAAGTTTCCTGAAACAGTTTCAAAAGTAATTTCAAAAAAAGGACAATGGAATAATTCAGATTTTTTCATATTAGTAATATTTTTTCACTTACATTTTATAAACGCTTATGATGTACATTTAACCAAACAGTATTGCTTCAAAATGAAATACCCTTTCTGGGGTGAATTGTTAGTTTCATACAATGGTGACTGATCAAAGTTATCACTGTAACAAGGTTAATTCTGGACTTAGGAGCAAAGATGGTGTCAGACTCTTACCAGAAGGAAAATTCTTCCTGGTTTGATTTTTGAGTTTTTGTGGTTTCGTTGTATTTGTTGTTTGTTTGTTTTTCCAGGACTAGGCCTTTAGAAAGGAGTTGCTCTTTTGGGGGGAGAAAAAAAGTGTAGTATCACTGTAGCACCAGTTGTTGGAGTTTCCCTTGCTTATATTTCCTCTGCAGGATATTTTTATGATGATATATTTGCATTTGTGGCATAGGAACTTTTTTTCCTCAATACTGTATGTCTGTGCTACGTGTATTTTGCTAGCATTCCCTTTGTATCACTGCGTTACTGCTCTGACTTCAGAAGAGCTGTGCCCCACTTACAGTAGAGCAAAAATGAGCAACTGATTGGGCCCAACTTGTTACTCTCTTGGATTTTGCATTTGTATCAGCTAGGTATGAAATATCGCTAGCGCAATGACAGATTTTGATCTGGAAGTGGTCCGTGCAGTTTCCACACTGCCTGTCATGGCCACAGTTGAATGTTGGTGGCACAGTGAAAGCCAGGGCTTCCAGCCACCTTTGTGGCCCCACGGTCCTGGGCTCTGCAGCAGGGAGGTGTGTTGTTACAGTCCCGGTCTGCCCGTGGTCCCCACGGCCCCTCTGGCAGTTGGTGAGCAGAGGAACGAAGGGATGTCCTGAGGCAGGTGGGAGACCAGAGGTGCAGTGTCTTCCTTTCCACATGGGAGCCCTTTGACTCGGGGGAAATTACCAGGTAGGCACATCCCAGGGACATCAGCTAGTTTGCATTGCCAGAGCATTGCAGACTCAGTAAAAGGGACTAAGATATCAAGCGGTTCTGTGCAGATGTTGGAGAGTACAAGGGTTTTCCAGCATGGAGTAGTGAACAGCCAGCCCTGTTGTGAAAAAGAAATTTGGCTCTGTCTGAGTCTTAGAGATCCAGTGCTGACATTTTGGTTAACTTAATAGGTCTTTAGCCTTAAATTTTTGGGGGTTAGTGAGTTTTTTTAATTCTTTTTGCCTGTAGGATAATGGGAACTGGTTTTTAAACTCTTATGATCGAGAATGAAATAGAAGGTCACAATAAAATAATTGTGCTTTTTTATGAACCATAATTCTAGAAGGTTAAAACAGACCAAAATAAATCAGAAAGATTATGCCTTGTTTTCAACAGACTAGTTAGAAGTCCTTTTGAAGTTTAACTTCACTGGCAGGTGGAAGTTATAAGAGTTGTATTAAGAAACAGTGGAGAAACTTCTTACTACAGGGATGGATTACTTTTACAGCAAGGAGTGGGCTTACACACAGAGGCAGAGCGTTGTAGTTAAGGCAAATGCTGCTGATCTACGTGCCGCTGTAAGCAAGGAGTTGATACTAAATATTTGCAAGGTTGGGTTCTCAGTGACCCAGCTAAGTTTTCAGTGGTTATTTTTCTAAGTACGTCTTCATTCTGGTGTGAAGACAGAGCAGCAGCACCGGCATTGGTTGAGTACAACCATTTGTATCCTACTGCCTGAAAGAACACAGATTTAGCTAGTGTACAGCCTTTTAGGGTAAGATACGTAGAGAGAGAAAACCACTTCCAACACCATCCAGTGGTGAAAAACTCATCCAAATTAGTAGTTAGCACTAACAAATCTCACCAGGAGTTACTTCATTCTATTTCAGTTGGTGACAGCATGCCATCATTTGTTTGTGTCCATTAACTTCTCAGGATTTAAGCAGAATTTAAATTGGAGCATGCATTAAGGAGCTTACCCTCCAGTCCATATGAATTCCTGAGTCAGGGACTAATGTCCATTTGTTTGCATTGCTGCAAAGTTTAGCAACTGTTTCAGATTTTAAGAAACGACAACATTAGCAGTGGCAGGTGAAATACTAGTTGCAATTCGTCCATGTTTGTGCTCTTTTTTTAATATGCCATTTCCTTGCTCTTGCTCTGAATGTCATTGTGGTTGTTACTGCTGGAACTACCTTTTCTTTTTTTTTTTTTAAATGGGTTTTAAAGTCTTTTCACCTCTGGGAAGATCGTCTGGTGGAGGAGTAGTTTTCATTTGCTCAAACAACTGGTATTTAGCAAGAACTTCCTGCTGGCATTCATCCCCAAATTAATCTGGTTAGAATTAGAGCTGTTTGAGAGTTTTTGACACTGTTTTTCATGGGAAAATGCTGATTTGTCAAAACTGAAACAATTTGTGGAAATGTACCAGTTTCCATTAAACTTTCATCAGGAAACTTTTTCTTTTTTTTTTTTTTTTTCCCCTAGTCCAGGATGCAATTTGTGATACAGAAGAGAGAGAAAGAGAAATAATCATTAATCAATAATCAGAATAATTAGAATAAGCACTGGTCGAGCTTGGAAGAAGGGCAGAATCAAGTGCCTGGTCTGGCTCATAGAGTGCACATTTGAATCTGGAGCTCCCCCTATCCAATGTCCCTCAGGATATTGGAGGGCTGTCACTCTCTCATTGTGCATGCATGCACAAACACCCCCACATCCACCACTTCAAATGATTTTGGTTTGTCTCTGGTGGTGAATTTGAAGATATATGAAATGTCACAGCACTTTGTGGGGCAGGAAAAACATTTTCCTGCCAGTGTTTTTTAGGTTGACCTGTAGCCATGCGCTCGTTCTCTTCTTGTTGGGTGGGAACGGCAGTGCTCTGAATGACTGCTGTCTCCTAGTCTTTGTTTCCCATTGTAATAACAAGCTGTATTCAGAAATTTCTGTCATGCAAAGGAACCACAACTTTTATTACTAACAGTCCTGACAGTCTGATTCCAGGATTCCAATTCTCCACTCACCCAGAGTAGTATTTTGGCAAAAATTCGACTGAAATTAATGATTTTCAGGATCAGATAGAGGAATCCGGTTCCTCACACTTACAGCATCCTTCAGTTTACAACCCAGCAGGTAGATCACTACAATGACACCTAGGGTAAACACTGTGCCTTTGAAACGTTAATCTGCAACCAGAGGGAGTAGAAACTTGTCTTCTGTTTCCTACATACCTTCTGTTTGTACCCAAGGACTTCAGCAGACACCTGCAAAACCGCTGCTGCCCTGCCCTCTAAGTAGGCACCTGAGGTTTTAAGGTAAAAGAGAAAGACTTGTCAAACAGCCAAAACCATAAGCTCAGCCAGTGATTTGAAAGTCACACCACATTCTTTCTGGCTTGTTTATAGCCACCAGTAATACAAGTTTTGAAAGGTAGCCTCTGCCCTCTGTGCAGTTGATCAGTTCCTCCAAAAGATTGCATTGGTATACCTGTGGGCTTCATTTAATTCAACATTTAAAGTCAGGTAAAAAAATGAGTCTACGCAGAAGACATTAGAAAATCCATCTTGTGTTCCCAAGGTCGTAGTGGGTCTGTCAGGGCTTAGAGACTTCCTTCTGTTAGAAAAGCAAGTGAATTTGAACAGTGCATACTCAGAGAGCAGAGGGAAGGTTTCACAGTCTTACTCCTCAGAGCAACATTTTCCAAGTAAAGACCCAAGTGTGGTTCTTATGTGCCTGGGGCACTTCAATGGGCCCCTTTAAAAACTAGCATTGTGCACGTGGAACGCATGCAGGGCCAGACTGTCAGCTGGCATAAATCAGCTCTACTCTGTTGTAGGCAAGGAACCTGCCCTGATTTATACCAGCTGAGAATCTGGCCATGGAATAAATAATAGGCAACTGTATGTTATGAGGCTGTAATTCCCTCGAGGGGGCTTTTGTGATATCGGTCTTACAGGAACCAAAGTGATTCAGTTCTCTTTCTTGGAGCAAAAGAGTAGTTTGACTGCAGTATTTTGAAGTCCTTAGAGCTTTAGGAAGGAGAGATTTTAGGCATTTGAGGGAAGGAAGATATTTCCAGACTTCTTGTAATATGTTATTAAGGATTTTTGCCCACGAAGAACCATGGAAAGAGAATTTGGGAGGATGGGGATTAGTTGATTTGGGATTGCTAGTCCCCCCAAAAAACAGAAATATCTAAGGGGGATGATTTCTCACTGAGACCAGTGCTTCAAAAGCACTCACATACATTTCCCAAGTTTTCTGAAAACTACAGCTCCCTCATCATTGATAAGTGATGGTGTAATTAATACAGAAGCAAAGTGGAGAGTGGGAAATGAGGACGAAGGGGCAACCTCCTCCTCAGAATGTGGATGTGGGTTTTAATCTTGTTTAAGGTTTTACCCGAAAGGGTCATAAGTGAGCTGGTACTCGTTTTATTGACTTAGAAAGAAAAGGGGGATCAGTGAGATTTTTCCAAGAGTTAACCTGTAGTTTTCCTAAGTCTAGGTATTTTAGACATGAGATGCAGATGAGCCACCTCCCTCCGGTTTTAATCCTCCTGTGGATTCTGCAGCCCAGAATGGGAGTAAGCACATCACACGTACACGGCACCTGCTGGCACAGTTAGGTGGTGCCTGGGGCTTTTGGATGATAATGTAGTAATTTTGTAGATTTCATCTCACTAACTAATAGAAGTACATTTTTAGTGTTGCTGTACAAGAGGGCGAACTTTGAAACAGACCACAGATGATTACTAATGGTTATCACTTCTGGTTATTTTCAGGGAAGGCGACAGAAGCAGCTGCCCAGGATTCTTTTGTTTCTTGAGATGCTGATCTGGTCTGATCCTTGAGGTCTAATTGGTAGCTCAGACTCTATTGGCAAGTCACTATGTAAAGCTGTAGAACAGCAGTACTTTTGATAACACGGTTATAATACTTAGACAACAGTTTAAGAAAGGTCGTAGTGCTCAAAGGGAGCTGAAATTTCTTACCATTTTGACTGCTCCCCTCTTTTTAGTGTTACCTGGCTGTACTGACTAAATTCTATATGCTTTGTTTGGGACCTCTGTGGGTGGAGCAAATCTGAAGTCGTAGTTACATCAGGACTTAGCATACCTTGTGCACTTAGAGTGCTCCAGGAGAGCAGTGAGTGAATAACTTCTGTGTATTAAAGTGCGTGCTTGGGGAAATATGTTAGATGTAACTAGACTTTTTCCTCTTTCCATTTTTTTTCTCCAACTGTCCAGTTTCTTAAAATGTTCCTTCATTAGATAGTCAGTATCCACTGTGCAATTTCAGGCCAGTGCTAAAGGGAAGACTATAGCTACATGGCAGTTTATTTTACTTCAACTCACTGTAAAGCTGCTAATTGACATGGAGTAGCACATCTCTGTTATGCTTCTTTTTTTTTTTTTACCTTTTACCCTAAATTGGCTGCATTGTAAAAAATATATGTAATTAAGGATGTATCTTTTTCATTATGTTATCAATAGCGATAAGATGGAGTGACGATAAAATCACATGCAGGAGTTCAGCATCTGACCAGCACTGACTTGCTTCTGGAGTTCACATGATGGTTGCTTCCTGCTCTCAGGATGCTCCTTCCTCAGCTCCATGGCTGTCTTAAGCTTTCCTGTAACATGACTGGGTGGTGACTCCAGGACGTCCCATTCTTCTTCAGAAACCCACAGAAAGAGTGTAGGAATGAAGAAGTAAATCTTTGTGTGCTAATGGGAAGAATTTAGTGAAGTTTTGAACAGCATAAATTTGTCAATCTGTGATCAGGAACCCATGAAGCTTTCAAGAGGAGGAGCTGTCATATGCAGGTGGTGGTTGAGCTTTTATTTCCTTTGGCTGGTTCTGCCTGCAACCATGCAGCAATTACCCTTCTCATTTGTCTCCCGCACACAAGGAGATCTGTGATTCTGCAGTGACTGTGCTGTGGCAGTTGGCCAGCTGCCCTGCTGTGTACCTTCTACCTCCCCACAGTTCCCATTACCGATCTTCACGGTTGTATTACCTCCTTTTCCTGCGGTGATTAGAGCCTTTGCCTAGAAAGCGGGAGGCCCATGGTCATGCCACTGCTCAGCCCGAGACTATCTAACCTCCACCAGTGATGGGCTCTGAGAGGAGCGATCCTTGCTGGCTGAGGCTGGGCAGGGCTTTAGAGGCAGCACTCTGCAGAGAAAGGGTTGACATGTGTGCGGGTGGTCTCCCGAAGCATGTCAGAGGAGAAGAAAGCCTGTTCCCTGATGGATTTATTCATTATTCCAGCCCCTGCAGGGTGACTGATATTCTCTCCAGGGAGTTCACAGCACAACAAAGAGAGACTTTACATACAGAATCTTTTTTTCTTTTTTTAAACTGAAAACAACCATTTCTCATCCTCATGAAAAGATCAGAGAGGACCATGTAATAGTCATGACTTCGTAAGCCTCTTTATTGAAGCTTTCACAAAGTAACTAGGTCAGCGATACGTGCTTCTGGGCTATTGAATTTCCCCTCTTCCCCTCAGTCTGTTCTTCTATTTCCTCACCCAACTTTACCACAAGGGAATGCCTTAAGTCAAAAATCTGGGAAGCTGATCCTTTTATTGCATTTGTAGTGTTTTCATCTGGTACGTACAGTGCCAGGCCATCAGGCTTGCAAAGCTGGTGTAGCCCAAGTTTGCATGTAAACAGCTATGCCACATTGTCTGTTGTAACTAAAGCCATATCTGCTCTCTCTTGCCTCTGGATAATAGAAACAGGAAGACATTCAGCAGGAAAAGATTGGTGAACTATTCTGGAAAAGGGAATACAACTAAAAAGTTTCTTCATCATTGTTTTTCTTTCTCCTTCAATTCCGTTCTCACACACTCCTTACTTCTCACATTTTATACTTTTGCCTGCAAGTTTCTGCCTGGCTGGGAGCTTTGTTGTCCCCACTCTTCCCTGAAGCCACACTGGTACCATGAATATCTCCATAGCAAGAAGCAGCCTAGAGCTTCCCATATATACATGTCCCCTGCCTTTAATGTGCATAAAGGAAGATAAAAATGTGTTTCAAATCAAATCACCAAAATGCAGGAACATGGGATTCTGATTGAGGACCCAGGCATATCCTATGTAGATTTTGAATTGCTGGGCGCTTGACCCTAGAAGGAGGATTTCCAAGTATCTGTGTTAGGTGTGAAGACTCCTTCTATATGTGTTAGAAGGAGTTACAGGCTCATTCTCTTAGATGGGAGGAGGATACAAAGTTTGTTGGTAACTTATAACTAAGACCAGCTTTTGCATCTTGACCCATGGTTAAAGCAGTGAGCTGGGAAGTGAGAAGCCTGGGCTCAGTCTCTTAGTCGCTGGAGACCCAAACCCAGATCTCCAGCTTTCCATGATTTCATCGATTGTATTGTTGATGCCACAGTTAAACTTCAGTACAGCTATTTGTATTAGAATTTCCACAGTTTCAACTAGTTGTGTGTAAAAAAAAAATAATGATGCACTAACGTGTTAATTACAGTTTCTATAGACAACTGTAGAAGTTCCGGGAAATGAGCGGAGATTGTTTCAACACTGATCTATTGTGATTGGGAAACTGAGGTTCAAAGAGAGTAATAACCACTGTTATTTCTCAACAGAAATTCTGGATTAAAGCCCTCAGAGCATCCAGAAATTCTCGTCAGCCTCTAATACCATGCCAAGTTCAGTAAGATACAATTAGCACTTTTTTCCTCCCCTCTTTTTCTTTGGTTAAGATGCTGTGTGCTAGGAGCTGCCAGGGAATGGCGAGGCACAAGGAAGCTTTGGTAGCTTGCTTCAGTTTGACCATTTAAGGCCTAACACTTCCCTCAATTGTCCACATATATATTATTCACAGTTCAGCCAACTTGCACTTCCCCTAACTTTTTTGTTTTAGTGACTTGTAGTATGATTGTCAGGCACATACCCACGGGTGGTTTGAAATCAGAAGTGTGCTGGCCTTCTCATGGGTGAAGGTGGGTAGCGAATGCTAGAAGCAAACCACTAATTATTTAAAGTATCTTCCCCATGAAGTTAATGACAAGGCACATTTACCACTATCAAAACCACACACTTAGAAATAGAAAACACACCTGCCTTTCCAAGCTGCTGCTTAGCATCAGTAGTTAGACTACCCGTACAGTCTTCACTCTTCCCTTTAAAAGGTGGATTTTGGTTTAAGTTTCCATTTTGTGCTTTTGAAACGGAGGTGTATGCAGCTTTGACCAGAGCAGTAATTTCCACTTGATTGTCCTTAGGCCTGCAGCGGGTTAGGAAGGAGGTAGTACTGTTTGTTTAGGGAACCTTACTGCCTCTTTAGCATTTTCAGGTAAGAGTTTAACGTTAATGATTGCCTGCCTTTTGAAAATGACACACTGTTGTGGTTTTGCCCGTACGAAGAACAAAAGAATTAGGAATAGTACCTACAGCTTCTAGTCCCTGGCTGGATATAGATTTGGTCAGCTTTACAGGCAGTTTCCTATGCCTTAATAAGACACCACACATCACATAAACAGCAGTAGCTGGGAGCATTTGCCTCGAGACAAGGGTAAGGTAGTGCAACCTAGCTAAATCTGCTCGGCCGGAATGCTAAGCTGTGGGTAGGAGTGCTCACGTGGAAGTTCACCACAGTTATTCATTGGAGAGTAAGCTGCTAAGATGTGCTAACCTGATATTTTAGACTCTGCAGGGGATGAGATTATGAAAGGTGAACAAGCATCCGTTACAACAAGTGAAAGCTGTAAGTGAACTAAATCACTCCAGAAACAAAGTGTGCCTTTTTAACAGCATCATTTCATTATTAAGGCTCTACCAGTGGATGTGATGGACTTCCCATTGCAAATCAGGGGGGTTTGCTTGGTAAATATGTACCCAGAGAAGTCTGGACTTTGCAAAACTAGCTGAGTGGAATGACTTCATTTGCAGAAGGCCGGACTGGGAATATCATCCCAGCTCTTCATGACATACAGGACCTGTAACCTACAAATCTGTGGTGCAGCAGGTTACCACTGCCAGGCTGGTATCACTCTCAGAAATAGGACTAGCATCTCCAAAAGTAGCAAACAAGCTTCTCTGCTAACTAACCCTGCGCAGGGATATTTCAAATATGCATGAGTTATAAGATTTTGCATCCAAGGAATTAAAAAAACATCTCCGTTTCTATGGAGCACTTTTCCTCTCATATAACCTATGCTATTACTGCAGTTGAAAAGCTTGGAATTGTTGTGTTTTGTGAGAACACTTTTTAAAAATACTGTGTTCTACGTGAGTGCAGTATTTGTGAAAGATGCCAAAGTGACAGCTTTAGAGAATGAGCTGCCCACATCACTGAACAGTTACACCAGAAACCACAACAAAGCATGCAACTAGCTCCTGATGTTTAAAGGGATGCTGAGTGGTTCAGCTACTATGGCCATGTTATGCACAGCCTCCTCAGTGACAGTTGGTGAAATAGTATTTTCACTGCATAATTATTAATCCACTTGGCATTTGATTGAAATGATCAAGGCATTTCATAGAAGCCCTTTAGACATCCTGCAGACTGTTACCGATTTCTACAGCTGAGTAAGTGCCCTCCAGATGAAGGATGATGTTGTGCTATGACTAATATTCAGAAACATTCTGCAACTCTAAACTGTTAAACATCAGCTAGTATAATTTGACATAACAGCACTCAGAAATCACAGATTAGCATCTGTTGAAGATTTTATCCTATTAAATTTAACTAATGCATGTGACAGTAAACACCTTCTGTCCTCTGGTAGCAGGATGAGGAATGTTGTGCCTTTTCCAGAAACGAACTGCATCATTTATTAGTTTATGAAGTGTCATCATATTTTGCTTTTCATAGTTCTCAGTTGTTAGAAAAAAAAACTGTTGAAGTAATTGGATGAAATTTGAGATATTTGGATTAAAATTAAGAGGCAATGGAAACCTTGCTTCTTAGCTGCTGCTTGATGCGCTTGGTGTTTCTATCTTATCTCTTCCCAGCTTTCTCCCTGAAACAATTCCTTCAATAGAAGTAATTGTTTGGTAGACACTTAAATTTGGGTTTTTTGCAGTATTTCTTCTAAACAAGCTTGCCAGTCTTTATGCTATCCTGGAGTTCTGCTTGAAAGATTATAGTCTTGAGAATGACTTTAAATATAGCTTGAGAACCTGAAATAGTGGCTTTATGGAAGCAGTGACCATATCAAGAGCAATTGGGAGGGGAAAACCCTAGAAATCCCACTGCATGTGTACATTTCACATTCTGAGTTTATTTACAATTTTATTCTGCTTCATCATAAACAAAGTGGAAGAGTCTGCAGTCCCTCACACATCTTCAGGCAGGTAGACTAAACATTTTAGACTGGCAAGTTCCCTCCCACTGAGCTGTGCCTCATGTAGGAATGTCCTCACCTTACGCTGTAATGCCAGCCCTCCTGGGGGCTGGCTGCTGCAAGCAGTGAGTAATGTTGTATTGTTGTGTGGAGTGAGAATTGTTGTATTCCTACATGCAGATTTTTTAGTGTCCAGGGCTCGTTTTTTTAATGTGGGGCCTTACCTGCTGGACCACGCACACATGCAGAAGAGGCTGTGCTTAATACACTCAGTTGTATAGTATAGTGAATAAATTCTTCGCACGTGATTTAGAAGTAGTGGCAAACATAAGGACCTTTCAGTGAACTTTCAAGGGATATATTTAGGGGTGAAATATTTATTTCAGATTGGGTAGGTTTCACCCGTGGCTTTTATTTTCCTTTAAGCTCAGTCGTATTTCAGCCTCAAACAGAAATGAAAGAGCTGATTGCACTTTCCCTTATTTCAGCAGGATGGTATTGCTAGCTACTGATTCATAGTCTCAGCGGTAACTGGAGGAAGTCATTTGCAAATGCATTAAAAGAACAGCTAATACCTGGGGGATATGTTAGCAAATTTACCTTTGGCAGATAAAGGAGATGTTGCTTTGTTGGTAGAGATACTTCTTCACCAAGAAATCTGATAACTTTCTAACAGCATGCCGCAGCAGCAACATTTCTGCAACAGAAGTCAGCAAAAGAAAGTTTTCCTAAGACTGAATATCATTACAAGTGTGTATTTTTATGCATGTGTCCTTTTCTCAATACTCGGTATATAATTCCCATTAACGGATGTGGAAGTTGGATGCATCTATCAAGAGAACATATCCCCAGGGTACCAAATTCTGTTATGCTGCTGGTTTGCATGTAACTTGACAGAGACAAATATAACCATCCAAGCTACTGAATTTGAGAAGGATGTGTATTTTTCCCCAAATCCATTCAAAGTGATTCTGCTCCCAAGGGATTACATTTGAGTCTAACTTCCCTCTGATTTACTCTTTTAGCTGAGCTGATGGATTATGAAAGAGAGTAATTTCTTTTTCATACTGTTTTCCTGAATCTGTCATTCAAAACTTGCTGTGTGGGGACAGAATGGTTCATAAACGTTATTTTCCTGGAGGAAAATGGCTTCTCACATTAAAAAGGAGCTCTGAACAGAGCTTCCGCATAAACATGTTTGCCCATCAGTGACTGACAGAGAAGCCTCTGTGTGTGTTAAGGATGTGAACTTGTTAAATGAGACTTCTTATTTGGAAACAGTTTTTCAAATTGACTAGTCTGGATGGGGTTATAGTCAGGTCCAGAGAAAGAAATTGCATAGAATTCTGTTTTACCAAAATCTGTAGATTATATTGTGAACTAGTACCATAGTAGGAGCATCCTTTGGTCAGGGGATGTGCCTTAGCTTTAATTCCAGATCTCTCAAATATTGCTCAAGTTCAGAGGTCATCAAAAAGCTAAGCAAAATTAAGTCTTTTATGCTCCTTACGTTAGTAAATTGTCTTTTTAAAAATAGGGCTTAAACCAAAATCTGCAAGTCTTAAATTGTGACTACAGATTTTGCACCCTAAATGCATCCTTGGTTTTGTTTCGGTTCCTTGTTTGTTTGTCTATGGCTGAGAGGGACAGATAGTGGTAGTGAATGCACTTTAAAAAAATCCCACTAATACCCTCCTTTTATGTGGAAAAACAAATATTTATAAATCCCTCTGAATCATGTAACTGTGTAACGATTGCAAGTTTGAAAGCACAGTTGTCTGGTTAATCCATTTAAATGCTTATTTTGAATGGGCAGCTGTGAGTCTTTGTGCTCACACAGCTTCTCCCGGTACTTACTGGGGTGTTATAAAATACCATAGAAATTCTGCTTTGGTTCAGCGGCAACGGGCGTACACAAATATAGTTTTCTGTTGTACAAGATAGAGACTCTTGCTTAAGGTGGACTTAAGAGCTGTGTCTGAAGCCAGTGCTCTATCACTTCCAATCCTGGCTGTATAGGTTGCTGAGATCATGCTTAAAGAATGTGCAGGTCCCGGTCAGAGGCACAAAGCACCCCCTAACTCATGACTTGAATATGCTCCAGCAGTTGACACAAAAGGTGCGCTTGTGAAAGGCCAGTACAGAGGCGCTATATGGAGTTGTGCGTGGAAAGAGATCAAAACTTTAGTTTGAATTCCTCTACCTAGGTAAAAATAAAACACTGAGCAGCCGGACTGTAATTTATGTGCTCCAAACCGTGCCACTGTACCTAAAATTTTCTTATGTCTTCCTTGTGCTATTTGTGCCCCTTGTACTTCATAATTATGAAGTATTTCCTACTTGTGAATGTGACACTTAAACCGATATTTGAACAGATGCAGCCCATTCTAATTACTGTGTTGCATTTTGAGACTGCTTTTGATTTTATTTTTTTTTAATCCCAGATCTATTATTTAGGTTTGGCTTCATTTAACTAAGGTCTTGTTCCTTGGTACACAAGATCTCGTTTCCAGTTTACAGAAAAGGAAGTGCAGTCAGAATCAGGCCCTTTGAAATCAGACATGGGAATTACAGTTCAGCAAAAGTTTCAGAGCAAAAGCTGAAACCCAGGCAATACAGAGTATTTTCCCAGACTAGTGGTAGTTTCAGGTAAATGTTCATCAGACTTTTCCACTGAAATAGAGCAGAACTGGGGTGGCTGGCTGAATTTTGTTTTCGTGTTCACATTACAGATCAGCAGCAAAATCAGATGTTTCACTTCAGACACAGGGTATCTGTGCTTCGTACTACCGTCTGTCCCATTTGTATAGGCCTCTCTTGTGAAAAAAAAAGGTATTCTAAAAACAAGACTGCTATGACTCCGTCAGCATCCTGCGAAGAGGAGTTATCTGCTAGGTCAGTGTACTGCTGAGGAAACAAGTCACAGAGAGTAATACTTGTCTTCTCAGATGTCTCCCATAGATGTTGTTAACTGACTTGAGACACCAAAAGTCCTTTTTCCACACTTCAAAGTCAAAATAACCTCCCGTCTACTTTCATAGCAGATTTACACAGCTATGGGGCCCATCCTGAGGTGCCTGTGCAAATATTTCTGGGGAGAAACATCAATCCTTGGAGTGCTCCCCAAAGTGTCATAACCCATGCAGATGAGTCCTAGGCAAGTCCCATCTGCCCTTGCAGTGACGATGCCTGGCAGAAAATAATAAGTGCAGAGCTCTTGTTGCCTCTCCTGGAAGGGCTGTGACGTCTCCTGTTTTCAGGGCACGGGACAGACTGTGCTTAGGTTGGAGACCACAGCAGACAGCAGGTCCCCCATGTCCCTGGCATGCTAGGTAGCCTGACCACAGCCTGGGGTGCAGAGCCCTTGGGTGCAGCCCTGCCCTTGGGGCTGGACGCTCTGGGCTGGTCAGCCTGGGTGTCAGCAAAACCGCAAGGATCAGCCAGCTGGGGAAATAGAGCCTGTGTTGCCCTGGCACAGCCACTTAAAACTTGAAATCCCTGCCAAACTAGGAGTCCTAAAATCTAGAAAATCTTTCCTAGAAACAGAGAATAGTAGTGAAAATTGCCACCCCTGTGGCTATCTCCCACTGCCTGCCCTTGCTCTCCCATGAACTTGCCCCAGAAGTAACTGCAGCCATAGATCCACAGAGACTTTCATCTGCCCTCAGCAGTGCTGCTGCTGTTGAAATATGCACTTATGCATTACCCTAACCGTGGGTTCCCACTTCTCGTACCACATTCTTTATTATGTTTGTGTAGTCAGATAGTTGTCTAGTCTGGAGAAATGTTCTGAGTCAAACTGGCCTTTTGGAGGGGGAGGGAGGTATGGTAAGGTGCGGTCTAATTCCTCATTGAGGGAGGAGAAAGTGCAATGAGGGATGTGAACAAATAACCAGATCAGGGGAGCAGCACTACTGGTTTTTTGCAAACCGAAACTGTGCAGATATTTTCTGTATGGCCTCACTAGAGAGAAAAGGAAAAGGGAACATCTTTTGGGTTCACAATGCTTAAGAAACAAATTAGTAATTTTTCTCAAAATAGTCTGAGGACTTCTCCATGAGGCAGACAATTGATGTTCTCAAAATATGTGTTTCCTTGCATCGAAAAGGAACAACATTGAAAATAAGATGTCAGAAAAGGTGTATGAGTGTGAAGGAGGCTCTGCAGTGGCATCCCCAAAGGAGGCATCTGCTGAGGGCTCTGGAAGGCTGCACGGGGCAGGACCCTTTCAAAAGGGAAGAAGGCTATGGCCTTTATGCCTTCCAAAACCTGTCTGGAAAGTGTGTCAGTAGTTTTAAGGGGATATTACTAAAGTAAATAAAATGAAAAATAAAAGCATGAAATGGCAAATACAGGAGTGATGCTTTTTCTGATTCACCAGGCAACCTAGCTATATCAAAGGGAACCTGGGGGAGTCAGACGTAACTTTGAATTTCCTGTTTTGTGTGATTTGTCACAGTCTTAATGTCTGCACTCCATTTTCACTACTTTAAAAAGCAAACAAAAATCTCTCCCCAAACTAACATATTTCATGACCTTTCCTGAAGGTTCTTCTCTGAGACGAGAGAGGGTTTGCAAGTGCCTGCCAGTCTCCCGAGTGAACGAAATCCTTGTCTGTATGAACTAACTCTTCGTAGGGCACGGCAGCTACTTTTAGATATTATTGACAGTTTCCTCTACATTTTAGTTACCTTAGTCTGCTCTTTTGAATACACCAGAGTCCAGTCATCACACATTTAGCAGGCGTCTAACTGTAATAAGAGTTAACTTTAGCAGGAGTTAACTGTAGTTTCAGGAGAAAGATTTGGCTTTTTGCCACCTGAGTTGCTGCGTGCTGCCAGCGTGCAGATCAGTCTTTAATCATTACCGTTTTGCGTTTGGCAGGGGTGGTTTTCTGCCATCTATCTAACCTTCCTCATTCCTGTTGAAAATGCTGCAGATAGGTAGTCAAGTGACATGAAAGCTTTTTCCACGTGCAGAATTCGCACCTTTTGAACTTGTAGTTGATTTCAAAGTCACTGAGTAAACCACAGCAACTTTGTGTGTGGTAATTCTCAATTCTGATGCTGGCTAGATTTCTTCCTCATACAACCTATACTGAGATAAATCAGCTTTAAAAGGATTTGAAGATCCACATGCAAAACATTAAAACCTCCACCCCTTTAATTTAATCAGTTAAACTCGTGTGGTGGTGGTGTGTGTATGCCAGGCCAGCACTTAGTTACTTGAAGCCGTTTGGAAAGTTAAGCATGACAAGAGCATTTACTAAATATGAGTAAAGGCCCTGTAGGAGTGTCATTTGTGAGTGTTTGGCCAAGCAGCTCTGTTACTATTTTTAATTTCTGTGTAGCTTTGGTTGTGCAGCGTTCTGTGGGAGCTGAGGGCAGGACTCCACGTGCCCGGTGGCTGCCTGCTGTGGTGTCACAGTGATGAGCCGGCATGGCAGTTGTCTGTGTAAGAGAGCTGCATCCGTGTGCCCACCAACTCTGCCCATCACAGCTACCACAACTGCAATTCCCCATGGGAGGGACAGCAGGGTTTGGCAGTGAAGTATAGCAGGAAGCTCATAACACTTTTGAAGTTAGCCTCTTTGGCCCTACTGTAGAGCCTAATGCGTTTTGCTACCCAGAAGTTTAGCAGAAGATGCAATCACTTGCCCTGTGACATGGACTTCGAAACTTCTCAGCCTTCCTCCCACCTATAGCCTATCCAGTGAGGATGCTCCTAAAAAGCAGGGAGGCTTTGTCTTTGCATTAAACAGATATCACAAGACAGACACTTAGGCCTGCTAGTAAGTAACAAAGGGATGACTTTAGGTAAGCAGCACTGATACCTGAAGAATATTAATTTTTTTTAATGATCTCATGGATTTTTCAGTTTTGGTATGTCACTGAGCACATTCAATAGCCTTGCAGATAAACTGAAGAGCCAGGATGTGTCTCTAAGGGATACTTCACAGCTAATAGAAATAGCTTGGCCATGACGTTATTAGAAAATGTCCTAAAGCACTGTTCCACCTGTGCTGGGTGGACTCCTGAATTTCTCTTTTGGAAACTGGGAGTTTAATAAACAAGACCTTGAAAATAGGGTTGAGTGACTCTTCAAGGTGGACATTCTTCATTTCTCCTCTAGTAAGAAAAAGAAAGGGAAGAAGAGGAGGCTCCAGGGAGACCTAATTGCAGCCTACTGATACCTACAGTAAAGATGGAGAGGTGCTGTTTACAAGGGCAGGGAGTGATAGGACAAGGGGGAATGGGTTTAAACTAAAAGGGGAAAGATTTAGATTGGATGATAGGATGAAATTCTTTACTGTGAGAGTGGCGAGGCACTGGAACAGGTTGCCCAGAGAAGCTGTGAAGGCCCCATCCCTGAAGTGTTCATGGTCAGGTTGGATGGGGCTTTGGGCAACCTGGTCTAGTGAAGGGTGTCCCTGCCCATGGCAGGGAGGTTGGAAGCAGATGATCCTTGTGGTCCCTTCCAACCCAAACCGTTCTATGATTCTAAGAAATATAAACTAAGCTTTTGGAGAGAATATGTGCCTCTTTCAGGACAAATGATTCACCTTCCCCAGTGTCTTTGTGAAGAATGAAGAACCTCATCATATCTTTAAGTAGGCTGTGTTGGTGGTGTGACTGCTGAGGGGGCAGGAGTGAAGAGAAGTATGTTTCAATAAACAGACTTTCTTAACTAGCTGAAGGGAGAGGTACGATGGGTTAAGAAACTCCATTTAACCTACTTAGAAGATTGAAGTGCATGGTTTTGTTCTGGTGAGAGTGGCGGCACATATGAGTTTTTCTGAGTCAGAATTGTTCCCAATTGTGCGTATTTTAAAATGTTGGAGGTTTTGCCACAGAGACTCTTCAGTCATGAAAAAAATCTTTGCTTCTTTCTACATCACAGAAAAAACTGTATAATGCTTGAATGACTGGTGTCTATTTTCAGAGCATGTAAGTTGGAAAAATAATATTTGTACAAAGCTGAAGTGTTTATACTCTTTCAGCTCTGTTTCAAATGAAGTAATGGCAGCTTTCATTGGGCAGGCAAGAATACAAAAGGGGGTGAATTCGCAGGATATGCTTTTTAATGGACAGGTCAGAATTAGCTATGCAAATGTCAGTCCTGAACTGTGATTCATGCTTATTCCAACAATGGTGGTTTTCCTGATCTTCTGAACCAGACGAGCATTGCTGTACTTGATACTCACTGTATGTCTGAAGTCACAGAAGGAGTTAACCACCAAAGACAGCTTCCAGTAAATTCCAAACTTAATGCATTATGCAGGAAAAAAACCTAGACCCTGTAGTCATAGTTGAATAAATTGATCTTCATGTTATATCACATACGGTTCTCCAGTGCTGTGTGCTGTTTACCAGCTGTGTTATGGAGGCTGCGGCTTAAAGTCAGGAGAAGATGAAACGTCTCTTTGAATGCCCTATGGGAAGCCATCATTTAGATTTTTTTTCAGCCTTTTTGCCTGGAGACAGTATTCTTTTGTTCCGCCTACCATGGAGTGCTAAACAGTGGCCAGAAAATGTGGAAGAGAGCAGCAAGTTAAAAATCCGCAGGTAAAAATCCATCTCATTATTTGAAGCATCACAATAAGGTTATTTTTATTCCCTGTTTTCAGAATGTGTTCACACTTCTATTCTACGTGCTGAGCTGGAGTGTCCTCATACCTGTAGTAATGTCAGTCAGGAGTCAGGGCAGCCAGCTCCGTTCTTAGGCGTGTTTGAGGCAGCTCACTGCCATGCCTTGGACCAGAGAGAAGCACCCAGCCCATGATTAAAACTGCCAACACTAGCTCATTTTGGAAGCAGTGGATAAAAATAGTCTTATTTTAATGCTTTAAATACAAGAATGATTTTTATCTTCAAGATCTCCAGCTTAGTATGCTGTTCCCTTCCTTATTTTCTCTGGTTGTGTCCCTGCCCCCAGCTCCTGCCAGATTTGATTCTGTTTCTGTGTCAGTGCCTGCAGCAATCCCTGAAGCAAAGTTTTGCCAGTTCCACTTGCTGTTAAAAGCCAGGCACTTCCACGGAGAGAAGAGTTAAATGAAGTTTTCTAACTCCTGCTCCTTTTCCTTTTGTCTTTTCCCTCTGCACATACCTTCCTCCACCCCTTGCCCTCTGGTAGGTGGGAAATAATGTTTTCCCAGATTCCAGTGCAGTCCATCAGGGGCCTTCCTGCTGTGAACCAGGTCTTCTGCTTTGGTCTTCCTTCAGCTCGGGGTCGCCAAACTACTTCTGCTTAGGCATAGTTTGTCAGAACAACTTACCTAGTCTCCTCTCTTCTTTCCTAGGAGACTTCTTGGGTATGGCTGAGGGGCAGGTCGTAGCCCACATAAACCATTCAAAGGCCTGTGGGCCTCTCTGAACTGATCTTTCCACCCATCTCATAGCGACTGCTTTGTGAGGATGGGTTGCAGGACTGTATGTGTGTCTTGTTGCATTCACAGTTGTATTATTGCCATCTGATAGGTGTGACTTGCATTTTTTTCACATGACGGGCAAGAGCCATTACGTGTTAGGGAGAAGCCATGACATGCATCTTTTCCAAGTGAAGTGTGTTCATAAAAAGGAAGTTATTTTGGTCTTTATCCTTTGCAGAGCCCTGATGAGGTTTGGTCAGGCAGAAAAGTGACACCAAGGTCCCAACCGCTTTGCAAACAGGAGTGCAATCGGTACGCTTAAAGGCACTTCTTTAAGCACCAGCTAAGGCAGCTGTTGTGCTAGGCCGGAAGGCTGAAGATCAAAAGAAAACCTAAGAGGCAGAAACACCTTCTGAGGGGAAAAGAGGGTGTAAGCTGCTAGGGACAGACCAGGGTGACGTCAGTGATCAGTGACTATAGATGATACAGGTTGAGGCAGAGAGATTCTGCAAAAGAATTTCTAGGAGTGTGGTTTTCTGGAGTCCTGCCACAGGGGCAGTTTAAATATCTGGTGAGCTAAACATTTATGGAACATGTTTTTCTCTGATATATTTTAGTTGTACTTAAAAGATAGCTCATATTTGGCTTTACAGAGACTGTCTCAGCACTCTTGTTAATAGAAATAGTCACAAAAGTCCTGTACCCATGGTAATCCTACTGGGGCAAATCATAGTTGAGATAAAGGACTGCAGCCCAAAGCAGGGTCCAAGAGAGCATGATCTACGTGAGTTAATACTCACATAGTGAGTATGAACTGTGTGTCACAGCATGACCATCAGGATATATCCAGGTTTTAAAAGCAAAGTTCGAATCTCTCATTTTCCTTGGCTGCTTCCCTCCTGAAGTTGATTCATCAATATCTGTAAGGCAAAATATGTGCTTTTGCATCAGAACATCTCCATTTTCTTTGTGCTGGTGGTGTCCCCATCACTGTCAGAGTTCTGCTGAGGTGACTGTGTACTGGGGGTGGTAGGCAAAACAGGAAAAATGCTGTGTTTAGTACTGTTTGTGGCAAAACTTGTCTTTCTGTTGAATGAGAAGACTATACAGCTTGGATGTTCTTCAGAGCTGGTACTGTGCTTTCCAACCACTGAGACATGATATCATGGAGCTGTGATTTTTGGGAGAACAGGGACAATCTCCTTCAAAGCTTTCTGATAAAGGCATCATCCTCCTTGCAGGTTTCCATGATGTAGTGAAGTTTTAAATTCAAGCTTCTTCCATCAGGTGGAATTCTTTTATGGCAGCTGAGTAGTTGAATTCCTGTCCCAACATCTCCCTCAGCAATATTTTTTTTTTTTTTTTTGAAGGGATGGGATCTATCTGCTCAGCAGTGCTATTTTATGTGTATACATGTGCCAGAGGCACTGGATGAGAGAAGAGAAATGCATAAGTATTTTACAAGATAGGAGTGAAAGAAATTGACTGCTGTTTCTGAAATGCATTCTAAGACATAAATGAAGTTTTCCAGTGTAGATATCCCCAAAAATACAGCATGTTGTTTTGGACTTTATTTAAATGTTGTTGGCTTTTGACAGTTCTGTAATGATACTAAAAAATAAGAGGTATGTAAACTACAGCCCGAGGCCTCAATGAAAGTTATACATCTACAAACAACAGAAATAGCAGCCAACTTCTAGATAGTCAATAGACTTTGGGTGAGGCATACTGTTTGTAAGGTCCTGAGAAATCATAAAAAAGATGTGAAATAGAGTAAAAATCTTGTCCTGCAAGCCTGGCTCCACCAGAATTCATGGAGTTGATATTTCCTGTGTGGCTGCTCTGGTGTCTCTTCCGTAATATCACACACACACACCCCCCGCCCCGTGCTGGCTTGCATGTTCCATGCATTTTAACCATGGTGACTGATCTATGTAGAACTGGTTGGTTGAAAGCTTCATAGCCAAGGAACCACAGCCTTTTATTTGGACCCCTTTTCCTGGACAAGGAAGCAAGAAAAGCTAGAATTAGGCTTCCTGTAGAAGTCAAAATAAGAAAACTAACATTAGAGAGTAGATGGCAAAACTCACATTTTAGGAGACCAGCACACATTTTAGGATGGCTTTCTTCAGATGCGCGAATCTGTGTTTTCTTTGTTGACTTTCCCATTATATCCACTTTTTTTTTTTTTCATGCAAAATGAAAGGTTCCTTCTGTCCACAGTGTTTAAGGGACTTTAGTTGTCTGAACAGGAGAAAACCCTGAGGAGCTGGCTCATGTGGTATGAAGCGTGCTACAGGATAGTCAAGCATTTTTAGAGATGGACATTCAAGTAACTACAAGAAGATGAGAAATCTTACTGGTCGGGAAACACTCATTGCGTGTGGGCCCCTCAGGAAATGAGTGAATACACTTCCCTAGGAAAGAACCTTAACAACTTGTCATTCTCCAGGCAGGATTTTGTTGATTTGAGACAGGTCTGAGTTCATGTGACTTGGAAGGAGACCAATCTTTCCTGGATTTCTAGGTCCTCGGAGTCTAGTAGAAGGCTGTGATCAGATGAGAGTGGTGCTGAGATTCACATCTAACTCCCGATTTAATCTTAGGCCCTTTGCAGAGGTTGATTTCAGCATCAGTCTGATAGGGAAAGTCAAACTTAGCTTTAACCCAATTAGTTTGGAACTAGATGGGATATCAGAGTGGGCAAAGCCAAGCTGTATTAATGAACACACCTACACCTGCTAGAGCAATGTTGCAGTATTAGGGAAAGTAAACTGTAGTCTCACTGTAAATCAGATGCTGAAGTGTGGAAGAAGGTTTGTCTGAAGGTTTGTCTGCCTGGGCAGTTAATCCAGTACCTTAAAGTGCCAGAGGAATGAAGAGAGGCACCACACTGTCAGCCTCTAGTGCAAGAATTTTTGGAAGAAAATTCAAGTGTAGTCAGTTCTGGATATCTGATTTTTTCTTTTTCATTAGCTTTTGCCATTAATTTAACCTGTTCAGAAATTAGCTGTGTTTAGTTTTTGCCTCAATTGAGTTGAGGCATACCACTCTAGCTTAGAAACTTAAGATTTGTGACCTTGCAGTGGATTGCTGCATTCCAGATAGTTGGTTGTGGGTTTGGTTTTTGTTTTTTTTATCAAGTTGCTTGGTTTGGAGATCCCTCCTTGGAAGAGGTCCAAACATATTTTCGTATGTTTGTTCCAGTGGGTGAGTCTTGGCAGAGCCTTGCATGGCCAGGGACAGCACAGGAATGAGCCCTGCCTCTCAACAAACATAATGTGCTTCAACCCATTTACCTAAAGACCCGCCTTCATGTGGTTTTTGGCTCCAGCGCAGCAGCCATTAGAGAGGACCGAGTTGAGCCTGTGGTGGAGGCATCCATCGTGACACGGCTGCCCAGTGAAACACAGAGCCATGTGACCTCAGATCTGAAAGCAGTGTAGGTGCAGATAAAGTCTTTGCAGTTTGAGCAGCAGATGTCTTTCCCCTGTGCTCAGTTGTGAGGCGCTTGGCACCATGCCACAGGTTTCCTGTGTGAACTCGGGTGAGTCACTTCATCTTCCCTTGATGTTCGCCTGTATTGTTCATCCAGACTTTTAGGACCATAGCTTGTTTCTTACTGAGTAGAGGGACAGTCCCCCGTTATCAGGTTGTTTTGATCATTACTGGAACCTAGCTATTAGTTTCTCTTCAACATGTGGTAAATATGAGGTACCATCCAGAAGAGAGGAACAATTTGCCATAATGATGATTATATTAACACATACAGAACAGTAGATCCAAGACCTTTTTTAATTCCTATCACACCTACCTCAATGAGGCTTTTTTCTTTGGTATGGCTCCTGGGAGTTTTTGCAACACAAATAGTTAAGAACCAGAAATGTTTACCTGAGGCTTAAAATTCAGTCAGCCTGTAACATACTGCCAGCATTCTCCACCTGAGTGAGTGCTCCCAGCGAGCTCATCATAACCCTCTCCTCTGTGTAGGAGCTTCTTCTATACCATTAAAATCATTGAGAGTTTTGCCACTGATTACAACGGCAGTAAGACTGTAAACCTTAGGTCAGTACCAGAGCATGCTAGTGAAGAGAAGGGTGTGCGATTTGGACGAAGAGAGAAGATTCTTCCCTCAGTCTCTCACAATGGCTTAGAAATCCATTGAAAATGTTAGCAAGAGGCCTTTTTATTTCTTTCTGGAAAAAGTATGTATATTTAATTCCTGTAATAAAATATTCTAATGGTAGTAAATTGTGAAGTTCTAGAAGGAAAAAATTGATTTTTCGGCTAATGGAGGAGAGAGGGGGAAATTACGAATCCCTGGTTGCCTATTATCAGTTGACTAGCAACATTTGGCCCCAGAGAGCAATATGAACATAGCTTTAACATGCAGGTGGCTACAAGAGAAGGGCTGCGCTATATGAAACCCGGTATCTCCTTAAAGTGGTTCAACCTACTTTTCCAAATATATTACAACGTGAAGCAGACTGAAACTGTTGTAGGTAGTCTGCTCCACTTCAGACAGCTACATATTCATTTTAGCTTTAGAAAAAAAGTTTATGTTGGCATTTTCTGTTCTTGTAGTCATGCTGGCTTTTCAAAATAGTTTTTGAACTAAAAATATGTTTCCTGAAATTCATACACTGGGACAAAAAATATCTCTTCCCTTACTGCTACCACACTGAAGCAGATGGTGAGTACTAACACTCTGAACCAGTAAGCAAGTAATTCTTCAATGCCTGGGTGCAGAAATGTAGCTGTTGGGTCAAAGTAGACTTCTGCAAGACAGACTGTCATTGCAAGTTAGTTTGAGTTCAAGTCCCGTTAAGTTAGCTCAGGAATACTCCCCAGTAGCAGATTACATGAGCTGCACAGACACCCTATTGCATTTCCAGTTTGAGTTCACCTGCAACCTCTGGCAGACCATCTGCCTTAAGCTGAAAGTCAGTTCCAACTCTGTTTTTCTGTGTGCACAGCAATCAGATTAGAGACAACACCCAGGTTATGCCTCAGGTTAGTAAACACAAACTCGCAAAATTCATCATGATCCATGTCATAATGATGTCACTCACCTAACGTGCATTCCTACTATGGTATCTACAGTTACTTTGGCACATAGACCATGATGTAATGTACGGTGCATGGGGGACAGATACGCTGCCTGTGAATAATGCAAATGGGTGACTGCAGAGTAATTATCTCAGTGAAAACTGGACTCTGAATAAGCTTGATTCTGCAAAATACAAAGCAACTTTTGCTCCCTCTGAAGTCAACAGAAGTTGATTTCGCTTTTCAAATTCAATTTGATTAACCTGGTCTTGACATTGTAACACTTGTCCTTTTGTAAAGAAAATTGGTAGCTGCAAAAGATCAAAGATTTTCTAATTTAAGGTGAGAGGGAATGTTTGCCGCAGATGAAAAGCTTATCTTCATAATAAGCAATAACGCCGTCTGATAATCTGCCATTATTGAGTTCCCTTCTCTTTTTTTTTTCTTAAGCTGAAATTATGTCACCTGTAGACAGAAATAAGGAAAATGGATTGCTAATGCCGAACCTATGCAAATTTTGTGACATTAAAGTAACAACCTGCTCAAACCAACATCAGTGTAAGAGCAACTGCAACATCACTGCTATCTGTGAGAAGAATAATGAAGTCTGCGTTGCTATATGGTAAGTTATTTCTTCATACAGTGAGGAGGGGAGCACACCCTCATCCATCATTACTTAGTACTTTCCTCGACTGCTTTGATATTCAGAATGTCCCTGCTACCTCACCAGACTTTGCTCTCTCACTTCCAACTCCTATCTGTGCTCAGCATACTGAGAGTTCCTTGAGGTTAACAACAGTTCTGATATGAAATGTTCTGGGGATTTTTTTCTTTCAAAGCAGTTCTGTTCCAGCTTATGCTGTTATTGGAAAAGAGGCATGTTTTTGCTCAAACCATTAAGCTGCATCCACCCACAGCACTGAGAGTAGAAACAGATTTGAGACTCAGAAAGGATTGTGATGGCATTTGTTGAAGAAAGACACTTCTCTCCCTCAGGTTTCAAAGTAAACTAGATTATGTAGGTCTATCACAGGAGGTTTATTTATCATGTATAGTTAGAAATACTTTCTCTTAAAAAAAATCTTCTGTGTATGTAGTAACTCTGATGTAAGCGTGGTGCTTTTTATATAGTATATGTCTAGGTTCAAAGAAATCAAGACTATATGAAAATGAGTTCTAACGCTTTTTTTAGGCAGTCTAAAAGCTGGGGTTTTGCCCTTCAGTAAAAGATAAGCCAATCCTACCAAAGAAAACCAGAAACACTCTTGCGTTCATATGTGGACAAGAAGAACAGAACTGCATATTGGCAACGTTGTTGCTGATTTAGGAACATAATTAGAATCACTTACAGGAAGACGTAATTAATTAATTTATTGAGGGATTAGTTGTGTCCATTGACTTGAAGAGATGTTCAGCATAATTGGAAGTAGACATTTGAAATGCGGGATCAGTCCGGTGTGCTGTTCCATATTTGTCCAGTGCTCCTTTAGCAAGTCGTCGGTGTCTACTACTGCCATACAAAGTGGCTGTAGTGCAATTTAAGATACATTCTGGATTTTTTATACCAATTTATCCAAAAGGCAAAGGAGTTGAAAACTGTATTTAAAGTGCTCTTTGCCCCCGAGTCTTGTGTCAATGAAATTAAATCTGTGGACCAAGACAAAACACAGGAGTATAGTCCAGATTGTCAGATGTAAATATTTCACTGACAGCGAGGCAACTCTAGCTTGCACCACTTATGTGGTTGGTTTTCTTTTGATGGTTTTGTTTGTTTTTTAATTATAAGGATAACTCCTTCAGTGCAGAAATTGTGCTGATTGTAGGCTTCAAAAATAAAAAGGCTAACTCACTAGGAATTCCTCAGATTTTGAGGAAATAATTCAGTTTTTATCATAATTTCCCACAGATTTTCACTGTCTGCACAGTGACCACAAAAACCAAAAGTATGTTCTGAAGTTCACAGCAGTTCATTGAGCATTAGCCTGAATAATTCTGGATGAGATTTTCAAAGGCACTCATTGGAGCTTACTGGTAATATGATACAGGAATAGCTGTGCCATTGTACAAATGCCCCAGTGCTAGGAGCCCAGACAGCCAAATTTACCCCATTTGGGAAGGCCAGAGAAGAACATATGATACTCTTTAAATCCCAGTTAGGTTCTCAAAAGAGGCAAATTTCAGGCAGGCGCAGTCCTGTCTGCTCCTTTTGTAAAATACTCCTTTGATTTCCATTTTCTCCTTGTCGTTTTCAGGAGACAAAATGATGAAAATGTGACATTAGAAACAATATGCCACGATCCCCAGAAAACACTGTATGGTCACATGTTGGATGACTCCAGCTCAGAGCAGTGTTTGATGAGGGAAAAGAAGGAAGATGGGGGATTGATGTTCATGTGTTCCTGTACAGGTGAAGAATGCAATGATATGCTCGTTTTTCCATCAGGTAAGTTTAATAATTTACCCTGCATTCCTAGGCCATACTTTGTAAGTAATATTAACTGTGTCACACCATTGGACTTTGGCATCGCATTTTGTGGAGGAAAACTTCTAGGGGCTGGAGATATTTTGGTCTCATCTGCGTCTTGCAAAATCTCAACCTTTCTTTGCTATGTTCAGAGGATATTTCTTCCTGACAGGCTATCCTCCTTTTGAAGTAAGTCTGATACTCAGCTCAAGACATTGCACTTAAAAATTGATGAAAAGAAAGATGAAAGCAAGATTTTTAGAGTTGTTCTGTTGACACACCAAAATGCGACATATGCTAATTACATTATAAAACAAACAAGAAGCAAATGCCATATTTAAGGTCTTCCTCTTGTAAAAGGCTGTACTGCTATAGTGTGGCATCTGCATATGCAGATACTACTGAGTAACTTGATAGGATGTGAATTTAAAGTCAGCTTCTCTGTCGTAACTGACCACCTACACTTGTTCTGTGGTGGGCGTGAAGGAGCTAGAAGGTTCCTTCGCTGGTGGGTACGCTGCCTCGTGCTTACCGCAGCACAAGGACATGTATGTGAGTTCAGTTAAACCAGTGAAATCCCAATATAAACCACATCATAAGTGCATAACCTGTCCCTGTTCTGCTTCCTGAATGCCTACATTAACCACTGCAAATACAGTAAAAGCACTGCAGGTGTGTATGGTGCTGGTGGACTTCGTGCTGCGTACACACATGCATGTGTGTGCATCCGTACACCTCACCCTATTTGCTCCTACCTGCTGGATCCCACAAGGATTCTTTAACTGAGACTCAGTGAGGTCTCTCGCAGGCGAGTGTGAGGCCTCCTGTGAAGAACTTTGTGTGCACACTTCAGCACCCATCCTTATCACCTGTGAGGTCCTCAGGAAAGGTGGAATCAAATCCTCATTGTCTGAAGTAACAAAGGGTTGGGGCACTGTTTCCACTTCTAGAAAATATGGTGCGTGACTGCACTGAGGCAGACGACTATGTGAGTGGCTTCTAGCATTTGCTTCCCAGCTGTCCCAAGCTAACACGTTTAGGTTGCAAAACCACACCAGATTAGCCAAGAGCAAGCTAGAAAGTCTTTGCCTCCCTTGGCCCAGGCTGTCCATATTCTTCGCTCTTTGTCATCCCCTCCCCAAGCTTGATTTGAAACCAGACAACCTGACTGCTGATCCACGGTTGTATGACCAACCCTTACTTGGGTGGGCTTTAGAGGAGTTAGAGTAAATACTGGTATTGATGTGAGCACAGGTGGTAGACCCAGGACCTAATTCTAACACATTGCTTTAATTTTAGTGAAGAGAATGTGTTCCCAGTGAAAAGATCTTACTGTGTGTTGGCTGTCTAGAGTTTTTATACAAAGTGAACCACACCCTTGTGGATTTTGGCTAATTTGTTATAAATTATTCACATTATAGCTTTTTTCTCCTGAAGCTATGTAGCTGAATACAGTTGCTCTGACAAGTGTGTGTCTTCTGTGTGTATGGTTATGAAAACTGTACTATAAATTCAACAGCAAGTGCCTTCATTCCCAGCAACTCTGCAGCCCCCCTCATGCTTCCAGAGCAGTCTAAAAGGAGCTGTAGGGTAAATTAAACCCAAGTCTTTTACCCCAATTCCTTCACTCCTCAGAGTGGAGCTTTTCCTTCTAGATCATGTGCTCATGAAAACTGTGCCCTGCATGCACATGTAGTAAGTGAATAACTTCAGATAAAAATTAATGTAAACCTTCAGTTTGTAACATTTCCAGTTCATTCACAAACACAAGCTTTAACTCCAGTTGGAAGGGGGGGGAGAATTGAGCCTTTGTCATTCCTTTTTTATTGTTGTGGATTAGTGTTTCTTTTAAATGAAAACAGCCCCTTTGGGTTGCTTGCCTGGTTAGCCATGGCAGGAAGACAAACGATTTTTACAGTATCAGACATGCGGTTTCCTGTCTGTGTTTAACTTTGAGCAGAACATCACAGCCAGCTGGTCCACGGCTCCTCCAGACAACTAGATAATAGCCTGTAATAATTTTGCCTTTGGAATGACTGTCATCCAGATCTATTCTGTACATTGTTCTTGCCTTTTTTTTCCTCTCTACGTTTCTTGTACACCAGAGCAAGAATTTTTTGCAGTGTTTTTGCACATACGGTAGTTTTAGAGAGTGGACAAATGCTAGTTTAAAAAAGCCTGATCAAAAATTGATTGTACTCATTTATTAGCAGAAACCGAGATGATAAAGAAGGTTTTAATTTTTACCTGATAATCACAGCCTTTCCTCTCAAACTGTTGCTATAAATGGTCAGTGTTCTAGCTCTTCTTCCTACTGGAAGCACACTTAAGACAGACCAGATCTAGTTTGTTCCTGGTGTTTCTGTGGTAAGAAAGAAAATTGTGGGTAAGGCAACAAGTTCTAATTTCCACCAGAGGTTAGTCACAACGTTCCAGTGATTCACAGCTGAGCTGTTACTGCTTATAGAAGAGTTGGTTTATAGCACTGTTGGCTTCTATCAGTTTTGACTGTGAAGGGTAAATGTCTAAAGGTTTTGTGCAGTGTTGTGACTCACCAAGTGTGGCTTTGGAAATGTTTGAAGTAGTTACATCCAGATCAAATGCTTGTTTCTTGTATGGACTTTGGTTTAATTTGCCAATCTGCAAAATAAGCAAGACACAGTCAGACATGTGCCTAAACATGCTTGGAGTTCTGCTGTGTCAGGGGGCTTCTGACCCTGAATCAGATCCCTGGCATTTCAGACTACAGGCAGCTGGTGGAAAATACTGCGTGCAGAATCACTCCAAACAATGTTCTGTGGTTCTTGGAGAAATAATATACAGGAGACAGGTAGCCATTGCAAATCTGACTACTCTGTGTTTATTTTTTAATCCCTCTCTTTTTTGCCAAACAAAATTGTAGGTGACTGGCAAGCAGCTTATACCCCTGTGGTAGAAAAATGCTTCTTACGGCAAAACTCAATGCCAGTCTGTTTTAATTATTATTTATTCAAATGTCTAATGTCAGTGTTACCAGAAAGCAAAGCCAGGGAGCAAAACCACTGGAAAAGGTTAGCCAAAATCAGGGGGGAAAAGGTTCTGGCTGGCTAGAAGTTGGCTAGGTGGCTGACAGGGGCCAGGTCCAGCTGTCATGGAAAAGATGAGTGCAGGACTGGACTACCAGTTTTTTCCTCCCTGATGGTTCTGTCTGGTGGATCTTCTGCATTTTGCTTTCCCTTCTTATGTTCTGACCTCTTGCGATGAACAAGGTCTGCCTGTAGCTATATGCACAGTTCCAGGCCTCCCTTGGTGTTTGGGCAGCTTTGTTCAGCCTTTCCTTCACCGCACCATCTCCCAGCCTCTATTCATCAGCCAGTGCGAGCATGACAAATGCCTAACAAAGTTCTTCTTTATTAACAATCCTAAGCTGTTTGGCTGAGGTCACGGCTTGTTTACCCAAAGGGACCAAGTAGGACTGTGCTCTTTCCAGCCTCACGTCTGACCCGTTCTCCATGAGCAGAGATGACCAGGCACTCATTGTAGCCGAGGAAATGGGATAACTATGTGTTACTCTGTGCATGACCTACCTGCTATGCAGTGTAACGTCTTCCTGTTGTGCAGGCTCATTCATTCAGCAGCGTGCAAAAGGGTGACCCCAGCACTGGAGACCGCAAACAGGAAAACAAATCCCTTAAGTGTTGTTGTTATACGTGCAGTCGTTATCGTGGGCATAGAGTTCAAATCCAAGCAAAAATGCAGAGAACTCAAAATTTGGAAACAGGATTTGCAGACCTGTAGCCCAACTCCATTTGGTTTAGAGTCATTTCATTCTAATAATTTACATGGTAATTGTTCTTCATCCTCACCTGTCTTGCCATGCTGTGCAGATCTTCATGAAGTTTGCAGCCAAGATGCCTGTGGGATTGTTCAGGTAGTCTTTGTGCATTCCCCACATACTGCAAGATGAGGTCATTATTTTGGGCATTCCCACCACACTCGGACTTAATATGGCAGAAACCTTTAGCAGCAACAATGTATACAGGTTGTAATGATTATTTGACTCATCCAAACAGTTGCCTTGAAATATCAAAACTTCAGTGATAGAGATGACTGACAGGCCAGCAAGAGTTTATAAGAATAACGAAGCTAATTGGGAAAGTGTGTCAGAGGGGGGGAAGGTGTTGTGCTGCTAACAACCTTCACATTGATTGTGGGTTTACTAAGTTTGCTAATTGAGAGTGTAAGAGACATAAGTATTTGATTAATCAATTGTGGCTGAGTCATTTGCCCAAACAAATTGCAGCCTATGGATTTGCAGTGTGCCAAGTGCTGTGATTGCTCACTGTGTACGGTTGTTGCCTGGGAGACCTGATATTGTTCTGCTGCCTGAACCACCACAAGCATGCCTGCGTGATGCCTTGTCCTGTGCCCAGATCGCAGGAGATATGGGTAATGTTTTAGAATTTCCTTAGCTTGGTATCTCTCGCTTGTCTCTAACATGTTGCCCCTGTCTTTTCCTTTCTTTCTCTCCTTTTCCTCTCCTTACTAGAGCCAAAGCGTTAGTGATTTTACGTAGGAGGATCTCAGACTTAAGACCTGTGCACAAACAGCCACCAGGCCATAAATACTCATGTGATGAGTTGCCCAGTGCTCAAGAAACAGCAGAAGGGAGATGATTACACCTGAACTGCTTCCAAGTGGATTTTAACAAAGGCTTTCATTAATCTGTTTTTCTGTTACCCAACTAACATGTTCAGAAGGCAACTGTCTTCCAGCTGCCCCATAAAAGAGGTCAGTAGCATTACATAACGTTGCACAGAGCCTCTCACCGCTCGTATATTGGCATTGTTCTGTATGTTTCCTCTTAGGTATTTGCAGCCACAGAGTCCCACCCAATGCCTGCAGCTGTGTGTAACCAAAGGAGAGGCTGTCTAATACTGAACGTCTGATTCACTTAGTGGGACAGAAAGGAAATAGAAATGAAACAGGCAAAAGAAGCCAAAATTTTGTTTTGCTCTGTATTATTTATATTGTTTGCTTCCTAGGAAAATAACCATGCAGAGCTCAGTTACAGATTTGTGTAAAAACAAACTAGGCAGAGCTCTTCCAGTCTGGTTGGCATATTTGTTACAATTTGCATCACTTGAGAGCTTAATAAGTGTGGGAATGTGGCCAACCTTTTATCAGGTTGTCATGGAAGAGACTTTAATAATTACAGACAGAAACAAACTGTAACTAACACTGGCAACATAATATTTTGGGAAAGGTTGGAGGGGTGAAACTCAGGCTGAGAATAAAAATAGTGGTTAATGTGTGGCATCTGTTGGAACATATTGAAACTGGAGAGATTGATTTGTTCCAGAAAACCACCAGCAAACAGCGGCAGACACTGAGTTGTATAACTGAGGCATGTATCACAGAAACAGAGTCACACCATGGAAAGTTGGAAGATGTTGGCTTTCATATCGCGGAGTAGGGGAGCTCAGCTACAAAAGTCAAAACTTGTGAGAGATGCCATGTACACACAGCAAAGTGACCTGTCAGAATGGGAGAGATAAGAAGGGAATGCATCCAGGGGTGGGAGATTTTAAACAAATGAGTTGCTGTGCCAGCAAACCAAGGAATTGCACTTTCTCGCCAGCAGTGAGGGAATAAAACAGCAACAAATTACTTGTTCTGTCTTAGAGCTTAAGAGTTTCTTAACCCTCCTGGGTGCTGAACAGCATACTTGGCAATCAGTTGAAAAATGAAATTCTGCTTACAATAGATAAAATATCCATTACATCATTACTGCCCAGCCTTTTCACTGAAGTAAGCCACCCGGAGGCAATCAAGTTGCTTGCCTCATGAGTTGCTTGCCTCTCACCTCCATGACTAAGATACAGCCATTCCCATCAGATGGCGGGATGCACACGCATGACTCTTCCAACATGTAACACACATAACTGGGTCACATAATGGGGGATTTTTCCCCAGGCATAACAGAAGCGTCTTGAGTCCTGATCACCCAATCATGGGTAGTCACGTGCCAAGGGCAAAGCTGCTGGCCCCCAGGGGAGAGCAGCAATGAGTGTGCCACAGCTTGCAAAACTGCTCATGCCTTTGCCTTACTACCTCTCAGGAAAAGAGGTGAGCAGTGGCACTGGGCAATGGTCTGCATTAAGTGCTCTAAGGGCTGGGTCTGGTTTGCCAGCCACATGATACTGCAGATCAGCATTCAGGCAGGCAAATAACCAAAAGGTCAAGTGAATGAGTTCCCACACCTTTGAGCAAACATCCGTAGGGCACAGATTCTGAGCCATGAGGATGGCAGTGCTTTTGAAAGACAGCTTTAGAAACAGGATCTAGAGATGGCTTTACCTTGTCACTTATACCATCTTTGAGCCTCTGTAGCAGGTCAGGCAGACCTGCCAACTACCAGAGCTGGTGCCTCTCCAAGAGGCTGCTTCAGCAGATACTGTGTTTTGGATACCCTGGCAATATCCTCTTTAAACTAAAAGATGAAGACCATATAGCTCAAGCACAAGTTACAGGCCTTGACACACTTGGTTTACCTAGTCCAAAAAAACCTGTTATCAAATTCAGGAACTGGCTGCAGGAATTTAACTTTGAGGAAAGTCTACAAGAAATGTCAGGGTTTATTTTCCACTGGATAGCAAGAGAGAGTCCACTCTGGTTTTAAAATGAAGTAATCTTTGTCTTCTGCCATTAGATGGTTCTACATAGAGCTGAGGGACAAGTGGAACTGATTTCCTGCCCCACAAAACTATTAAGTTTAAAAAAAACCCACAACTTCATCTCCAGCAGGGACAGAAAATTAAAGTGTTTCCAAGAAACTGTCAAGATAAAAAAAATGCAGGTTAGTTTGGGGTGCAGCATTTGAATTTGATTATTTCTAAGTATTTTGTGTCAAGATCAACCATTTTCTAAGGACAAAGCCTTCTCCCCCAGTATAAAGATCCCCACCCCCATCCACAAAGCCCAAAAAACAATGCCCATAAAATTAACAGGTTTTTAAACGTAAAAGTTATATCGATTTTCAGACCACTTTTGTCCTCAAGATAGGCATTTCAGGGAAAAGTACAGGAATGTCTGAAGCAGAGTTTCTGTTTTGAAAATAAACATTTCCCATCTAAAAATGTTTTGCTGAAGATTTCCAAGCCATTTTAATTCAAAAAAGACCAAAATCGTGAAGGCACATGGAACACTGAACTACAGAATTTCGTTGTCACTTGAGGATTCTTCAACAGAGTTAAACTAAGTTCCCCCAAACAGCTGCTTAGAGTCTGTGAAACTCCATTTCACTGAAAATGAAGCATTTTATGGAATTAGTTTTCATCCAGAAAGTAGTGCTAACGAGATGGGCAGACTTTTTCATATTTTATTGCCTCATGTCTTGCCCAGAAATTGGTACGCATGTAAGGTTCAAACTCACATTTTGCCTGATTGAGAATAACCAGAGAGGAAAAGCTCTTCCCTGACTCAAACAGAGCAGGACTTGAACTTGGAGCTCCTATGCCCCAGACTAGTCCCTTCTCTGGTGGGGATTCAGCACTCACATCTCTTGCCAAATTGCAACATTTGAACAGAATTCTGTTTACGCAAAAACATTCAAAAAGTGTTAGTTTTCATTCCAGTGTGGAGCTGAAACCAAACTTTGAAACCTCAGAATTGCTGCAAATCGGAGTTGTCCTCCAGTCAGCTCAAAGGGCTGCTTTGTGTCTCAGGAGCTTGCAAAAGAACTAGATCACAGTCCTGGTTCTGGGCCCGTATTTTGCGACTGTGTGTTTCTGGGGGATTTTAAGGCACTAGACAAGCTTGCAATACATCAGTGTTGATATGTTTAACCTGAGTTCTGCCAGTATCAAATATATTCTTGCCCTGCTGTGTGGCTTTGACTAGCGGTTGAATAAGCAGCAATGTTAGAACTCGCACAAGCAGCAAACAGCACCGAAGTAGTTCTGTCGGGCCCAGTTGTGCATTTCTGCTGCCCTGTGCCTTGAAGTGCAGATCTTAATTTCATCACCATAGTTTTATTTCTTGTTTCCAAAGTTCAGTGACACCGAAGTTCAGTCAAAGGCACCCAGTCCAACCTAAAGAATTTTCAGGCAAAGCTCTCTTGTGCTTTGAAGCTTCTTGACTGAACAGGGGCTGTACCGTGTTTTCATTTTCCTTGGCACCTGAGCCCTATTCCCTACAGGCTTAGGTACTGTTAAGGGTTGTGCAGATGGCTTGTGCTTAGTTTAAACCGCATACAGGAAGCTTTCTTTTAGCTCAACTTCTCTATTGTTATGCTATATTAATAGGCTCTTTTGAAGCTTAAGAAAGGACTGATCTGACTAAATAATAGTTCTGGGTGGGGAAAGTTATTTAGGAGCATGTTTGCAAAACCCAAAAGGCTCTTTCATTTAACCGTTTCCGTGCCTGCCTGTGCAGCCAGGTTTTGCTCGTTGCAGTGCTCAAAAAGAGGAAGTTGCACTCCCATTTTTGAAATGATGGGCTTCAAGTCATAGGTATTTATTTATAAGCAAATGAACATATTTATTCTTAGATTCCTGTAGTCAAGCCAGAAAATGTTGGCCAGCCACTATGCAAGCATACAGATATGCTCTGAATTTTGATCCTGCCCTGACTTCGTACACAGATTCCACAGAGAAGTACCCCAACCTTAGCTTGTGCTGGAAGGGCTGATTTTATTTTGCTCATAACACCAGTCAAAATCAGAGACAGTTCCAGAAGTGCCTTGCTCAGACCGGCCCTCAGGGCCACCAGCTCTTTGCTGCTGCTGTCCCCTTTAATTCTGCTGGCAGGAAGCTCAGTCCCCTCCTAAGATCAGGGTTCAGCCTTGTCAGCCCTGACATTCAGTTCTCACTGTTGAATGCTCATTCTTGCACTTCCCAAGCCTTGAGTGAGACTTGCTTAGTGTCTTAAAAACTGAAAACGAGCGTACCCTTCATCCCTGCTGCTTTAGGTGGGGATGTGCAGTCATATGCTCTTCACCACCTGCCTCCCTACTTCCTCCAAGGGACGGTGCCAAAGCGGATGTGTCACTTTGCAGCAGGGGTGCAGGACAATACAGTGCTCAGGGGAAGTGGCCAAACTGCTCAGCTTCTGCTCTGATTAAAAACTTTTTTTCATTTTTTTTCAAGTGACGTTTGCAACATCGACAGTTTCTCTCTTCCACCCAGAAATCCCCCTGCACCACAAGCAGAGCTTTCTCTTGTGCAAAAAGAGGAACAGCCAAAGAGACCATGAAGTCTGCTGGAGACTTCTCAGCTGGCCAAAATAATCCAGCCTGCTCTAGGGCATTGTAGTAATGATCGGAGACCCTCAGATAACAGCCAAAGAGTGGAGCCTTTGGGTGTGTTTCTTCTCAGTTAGAGCTGAACATGCATCCAACCACCACCAACTGCCTGGACTCACGGGGAGAAATTTGAAAGAGAACTAATACATCTTGGTTTTTTTCTCCCTCATTTAGAAGACATTTGTATTTCAAATATCTGAGCTACACATTGCAACTCTGTGGCAAAGAAAAAGAGGCTTAAAGAGACCTGAAGGGGCACGTTCTCTTTGTTTAAAAGTATACCACATGATGTAGATGGCATATTACACAGTTCCAAGAGCAGAGTCCGAACTTCAAGCATGCTTTTCTGTGGTCAAGAAAGAAAAAACCCACCCAGAACCCTAAACATTCATCAAAACTTTTTTATCTGATCGTTACAGATCACACTTGCATTCATGCAGTTGTGGCCAGCTTGCAGCCAAAATTCTGAAGCAGCCATCCTGCAGCATAGTCAGTTCTCCACCGGGGTGTTTCCCAAGTTCTTTATAAAGCAGATTTTCTGAGAGCAAAGAATGCACATGGGAGTAAGCGATGCAAATTCTGACAGTGACATTGGACCTACTAAATATATACCTCCAGTAAAAGCCATAAACAAAAATGGGTTTTTTTCCCCCCTCTTCAACATGTTGAGAAGCAGAAAGTGTGCCTGTAATCTGTGACAAATTTAAAGTGGTCTTTTTTTTATTTAAAATTTTTTAAAAGAAGAATTTACCAACATTTTGTTGCCAAGGGAACTGAGTTGAGAATAAGGATTTGTGGTTTGCCTAGCTGTGAAAGAAAGGATTGGTTTAAAAGGGATTGTCTTCATTTTTCATAAATAAAGGAAATTCATTCTTTGTAGGTGCAACCAGTGTGCCACTGACCTGTGCTAGCCAGGAATGTCAGTGCTAGAAAGATGCTTCCTCTTCCTTGAAACCCTCTGAGAGAGGCTAAGACTGAATTACTTGCTCTAAATCTGGTTGCTGAACCTTTCAAACAGAGGAAGCACATCCTGGTACAGAATTCAGTCCTTCTTCCAAATAAAGAATGTGCTCTTTAGATGTCCCATCACCTGCCCTTGAATAGCTGATGGCTCCTGCTGTTTGCCAGCTAACTGTGTTTCCAGTGGAAAAGTGATTACAAGGTTAAATTGAAGGGTCAGAGGTGCTGCTTGTTCTGATTAGAAACTCTTTTCCCCCACCCCTTTCAGCGTTGCTCACCTTCATTTTGAGAGGCACAGAGTGGGGAAAACAGGCTCGTGGCTAATGTAGTTAGTGGCAACTTCCCTTCAGAGCTTGTGAAACTTTTCATATTGTCTTATTTGGCCCAATGCACAGAACCTGGGTCAGTGTCATGGCTGTAAGCATCCACCAGAGCATTGTGCTGCTGACACAAGCCACGTGCTTAACTCTGTTTGCAGCTTCAGCTGTTTTTGTCGATTCAGTTTAGACTCCCAGTCAATCCCCTCCCTCATGGAAAGATAATGTAGTACATTTGCTCTCACTCAAAGGAAGAAATAGGCTGGGAGAGTACATTTCCATGTGTCTGATCAAATCAGATTCAGATAAACTCCAACCCTCCTTCTTTAATCTATTTTCAGAATAAAACTGTTCCCTTTTAAACTGTTTATTTTCCCTGAGAAATACCAAAGTAGGTAACTTCTAGAGGTGATAGGGCAGCTCTCGCCTCTAGAATAATGTTCTGTACTGTTCCCAGAACATATCCCTCTTCTAGAATATGTTTCTGTTGTTGTTCTGTTCCCTATCCGTAGCTGTTCTACCTAAGAATATGTGTGTGGACTGCACCAGCTAAGGAGTTTGGAGTGAACCACCTACTGCTTTACAACAGGGCAGCCAGCGTGCAGCCAGCAAGGGACACACAGAGGATGTGTTCAGTTACATAAATCCACACAAAAAGTACACGGGAGGGGTGACAATTCTCAGATGTGTCATACGTGCCTGATTGTGCCTGCAGGATTCCCACACCCGCGTACATGCAGGCGTTTGAATTTGTTCTAGCAACGTGCTTTCACATACATCGAAGTGTGAGAATGAGTTTTGTTTTTCAGATGTGTTTGCAGGCATACATACTGTGCCTGGATATTAGCCTGCAGTAGTTGTGCGCAGACAACTGCTTCAGGCTTCCTGAAGATGTCTTTACATGGGTACCACTGAAATGTACTGGATCTGGAGTGATAACTGGGCAAGCGGGAATTCATGTGCTGCATTATCTATTTATTTATCCATCTAGTTCCTAGAAAAATTAATGGGTTCTAGTAATTACTGGTTAAAGGGGCAGATCTGTCAAGAATACATTGACAGAGTAAGTGCAGGAGACTTTGGCTATTGTCTTCAGGGAAGTGAAGTTTCATTCATAATGTATTAAGAGCCTGAGAGAAGAACAAAGCTATTAAATTACATTAGGTTCTTGCTCATTCAGTTCCAGCTTCCTATAGAATAAGCAGACAGAGAAGTCCTGGTAAGTGGAGGCTTATATACAAAACAACATTTCGAGGTAAGAAAGTAGTGATAATTTTTATTACTTACTGTCAGTTGAGGAAATCATGTCTTGCACTCTGGATAAAAATTGTAATTCTGGGTACAGGAGACTGTCAATAAAGCTATGATATCATTTAATGTATGTCCTCCTTCTGTTCTTCTTTCCAGATGACCCCCATAAGCCAGAGGAGAAAGATGAAATTTCCAAAGTCACAATCATAAGTCTTGTCCCATTACTGGTGATTTCTGTTGCTGTGATTGTTATCTTTTATGCCTACCGCACTCATAAGAAGAGGAAGCTCAACAAGGCATGGGAGAAGAATGTTAAGCCTAGGAAACATAAGGACTGCAGTGATGTTTGTGCCATTATGTTAGATGATGACCGCTCAGACATCAGCTCTACCTGTGCCAACAACATCAACCACAACACAGAATTGCTGCCCATTGAGTTGGACATTGTTGTTGGCAAAGGAAGGTTTGCTGAAGTGTATAAAGCCAAACTGAAGCAAAACACATCGGAGCAGTATGAAACTGTGGCAGTCAAGATCTTTCCCTATGAAGAATATGCCTCCTGGAAAACTGAGAAAGACATTTTTTCGGATGTAAACCTGAAGCACGAGAACATACTCCAGTTTTTGACAGCTGAGGAGCGTAAGACAGATCTTGGGAAACAGTATTGGTTGATCACTGCCTTCCATGCTAGAGGAAACTTGCAGGAATACCTCACACGGCACATTATCAGCTGGGAGGACCTCTGGAAACTGGGTGGGTCCTTGGCCCGAGGGATTGCTCATCTGCACAGTGATCACACACCCTGTGGTCGCCCCAAAACACCTATCGTGCACAGAGACCTAAAGAGTTCCAACATCCTGGTGAAAAATGATTTAACCTGCTGCCTCTGTGACTTTGGGTTATCCCTGAGATTGGACCCTTCTCTGTCTGTGGATGACTTGGCTAACAGTGGGCAGGTAAGTTAAAAGTTTGAAGGGAGTAGAAAGGTGTTGTACCAGTTGGTCTGTCGGTTCCTGGGGTGAACTGAACATTAAAGCAACAGTGAGAAATGTGCAATGAAGATTTTGTTATGATCAGAGAGCTGCATAAGTATACGATGCAACCATCCTCTTAACAGCCTTCTACTAAGTGTATGTGAGCTTGTCAGTTACTCTTTGTGGTGCTGCTGCAATGTACACACACATTCACACACACACACAGACACATGTGAGGTTGTGCCACAGTTCTCCTGTCTGATGGCATTACAGGTCTGTGTGACTAGACCTGCTCCTGGTGTACCCCAGCATAGGTGAAGTCAGTCTTCTGTCCTTGAAAGGCAAAAGCAGATAACTAGAGTGATAGATAACCACTTCAAACGGCCAAAAATAACTTGTTTAAGATTATGGCACTTTCTCCAAATGCAAGCAAATGCAAGAATCTCAAATAAAAATAATTACCTTGTTGTTACTTTTTCAACTAAGTAGCATGGATAATACTCATCTACTTCATAAGGATGCCAGGAGGATGTTTATGAATGCTTTGAGGATGAAATTTTTCAAGTAAATCTCTAAATATTGGCTCTTCTAATGAAAACTCCTGTATAAATTCAGACTATTTGTTAAGTTGATTAATTATTATTTAATTACACATATATTTATACATGTATTTTTCTATTTATATTTTATACATAAGTCCCATCAAAGTCTGTCCATTTACACTGACTTTGGCTTCACATGGAACTAATATTTTTGTCTGGAACGTTTTCAGGGACAGTTCTTCAGTCCGTAGTGCTCCGCTGAGTTCACAGGAGCTTCACTGTTGTTTATCTAATGAGGATCTGTCTTTGAAAGTGTCCTTAGTGAAAAGCAACTGTCCTGATCTCATTTTGAGAGGGTTGATTAATGAGCACTGGGAGTAATGATAACCATGGAAGCTGTATTTAAAATAATACAAACACCACTCACAATTATATATCATTTCTCTCTAGCACACCAGACCTTTTAGGAGTTCAGGGAAATCACACCACGTTGTAAGTCCTAAGACTGGTTCCATTTGGAATGAAGTGAGAATAAACTGCTCACCAGTGTTAGGCAGGAGCTCTGAAACTCAACCCCACTTTGGTTGCTTGAAGCCAGCCCATATTTCAAGATGACTTCTCTGGCATTGCTCGCAGACACTTGGAAGCAGGAGGGTAGCGTTGATACGGCCACTTCCACAGGCCACACCGACACTGATGAAGTTCAGTGCTGTGCAGCGCAGCTGCTGCTTTGGAATCGGTGTCCTTGGTCACTGGTGTTGAGGCCCCCTGTTTTACCTTGTTTAGCTTCACTGAACCTGTTTGAGGGTGACCCAGCTAGCGTCATTCTTCTCTGTGCGTAAGATGGTGTGAAGTGGCTCCACTTCAGCCTCCACCTTGTTTCTGCTGCGTGCACAAGCACCACCCGCTCAAATTCCCCAACATGCTGACTTCAGTGCTGCAGCTTCTGCTAAAGGATTCTTGCACCAGAATTTGCTTCATGTATATTTTCTGTACTTTACCCTTTGATTCAAACCTTTCCCATCAGGAGGTCCAATCTTTGCAGGTATGTAATGGAGCTTACCCAAATCTTAAATCAAGGAAACTTCTAGCCTCCTGTGAAATAGATAAAAGAGTGTAAGTATTTTACCATTTTTCTGGTCAGCCTTAGTAATATTCAAGGCAAGTTGTTGGGGTTACAAAGCCATCTTCTTTCTCATCTTCCCAGCTACCTTCTCTATCGTGCAAATGTTGCTGTTACTGACCGTACCGTACCAGTGCCCTTAGTGACTGGCTGGAAGCCATCTTTTCCCCATTAGAACCTTTGCAGTCTCTTCAAAGGCCACCCATGATGGTTAGTATTTGCAGACATTATTTAATGTGAGTAAATAAATCTAGACCTTTGTCCCATTGTGTTCAAAGGACTGGTAGGTGCCTGCCAGCAGTTCCTCACCTCAGCAGCACCAGCAACCTTGTAACAGATGCTCTCCCTAATCAGATACAGAGGGATATCTACTGCCCCTCTGACTGAGACACCTCAGGGCACAAAGCATCCCTCAACAGCTTGAAAAAAACGTAAAGGTCTCCAGTAAAAAGTATCCAGAAGTCACAAAAATTATAATGTACCACAGGAAGAGAGATGGTCCCTCAGTAGAAGTTTTGGAGAAGCAAGAACTGAAGCCAGAGTGGTCTTTGCAAAGAGAAAGCATATCCAGACTCCAGAAGGGAACCAACTCTGAATTGCTGGAGTTTAGATACCTAAAATGTCTTTGAGACTCAGGACTCAGGTTTTCGTGAGGTACAGGAAAAGTATCTTTGACCCAAAGACCTAAAAATCTAAATGCATTTAAAAGGACACAGGCAGAGTGGAACACATGATAAATCCTAAGCGAGATGGAAATGGGATTGATTTGATACCATTCTTCAAGTAATTTTAGATTTTCTCTGTGTTTCCCACTGTACTTTTCAGTTATAGGGCTTGATCCTCCATTGTCCAGCAGAGCCGCAGAATAATTTTCACTGCTGCAAAGAGAGTGTGAAATGCCAGACCAGACCAGACCAGCGCTTTGTGACAATGTTAAGAATCTGTATTAGGCCCCATTAATTCTTGCTAAAATCAGCAGGATTTGGGGGTGTGGGACTGTGGGCCGTAGTGTACACGTAACCCTTTTCAAACTTTGGGTGGGATCTGCGTGGGGAAGAAGTTGTGTGGTGGGGAACGGGAGGGGGTAGAAACAGCCTCTGCTGCAGAGTTTCCATACGTTCACGTTCTGTAGGAGAGGGAGACGCTGGTCTACTCAGTGGTGCTGACACATGATTGTCCCAAGTACCCGTTTGGTTGCTCACACGCTTGGCCTTCACCACAGAGTCCGTGTAATAGGGAATTTGACTTTGGGACTAGTCACAGCGGTTTTTTTCTGTCCTCTGTCCATAAAGGTTTTGGTCCTACAATCATTTGGATATTTTTGAGACTGTAATTTTCTGCTGTCGCAGGGTCCTGTGACTAAGCTATGGCCTTGATCTTTCCTGCTGTCTTCTTATGGTGCCTCGCACTTCTTGTGGAACATACTCCCATTTGTCTTGAGCCTGGGGTGATAAGAGGTGTTCACAGAAGCTTGTAAAATGGATGTTTTAGGGCTCTCTCAGGGACTGTACATTTACTATGTGCCTGCCCGCAATTGCAGCCCCAGAAACTGAAATGATCTTTTGTAGCCCTGCTTGCCGCTGGGCTCTGGAGTGATTGCTGTAGTGCGTTCTACAAATAGCTCATTTGAATCACAGGTCCTACTTCATCAGCCACTTCTGCTTCTTCATCTCTGCGATTAACCAGTCTCCAATTTGAAACTGTCTTTGCATGATCAAAGACTTACTATGTTTGCAGTTTTTCAAAGGGGATAAATTTTTTATACCTACCCTGTGAAGAGTTTGTTACTTGAGAGCAACTGTTGAGTGTTCCAAAAATTCTTCCTTAAATCCTTTCTTGTGATAAGAACAGACATTTAAACTTTGCCTTCTACAATGCAAGGTTGTAATCTAGATCTCAGCAATGCTGGTAAAATCATTGCTGAAAATTGCTCAGTATGAATAAAGTTTGTGAGAATGGCTTTTCAAACAAAGGAGACGATTTTTGGTTTTGATTCAAATGCGTGCTTCTGCATTCAGTATTTGTGTATTTGCTTTCTTCTGCCAGGCCTGCATTTACCACTTTCCTTTTAAGCCTACCATGAAAAGAAACAGCTAACACTGTAATATGCAGCGCAAAAGAATACAACATGTTTCTTCCTCATCTGAAAGACACTCACTCAGCGGCAGTTGCTTCAGGCCCGAAAGTCAGAGTTTATCTGTGAACAGCCAAAGAGCGAGAAAGCTTGTTAGTGTCAAAATTATTTGCTTAAAGAACTAAAAAGGTTGTCTATTTTTTTTTTCTTCCTTTACCAAGGGAGGTGCAAGTAAGTTGGTAGTCAGGACAATGCCAGATTCCCCTGGCAGCAGAAAATATGACCTGTGCCAAGCGTGGCCTGAATTTTTGGATACATGTCAAATGGCACCATTTCTGTGGAAGCTGAAGTTAAATCACAGCAGAATCCAAAACATGAATTACAATTGCAGCTCCTGAGCTCTCCGTGATCTCCTCTCCTGTAGGTTGGCACAGCGAGGTACATGGCCCCTGAGGTTCTGGAATCTAGGATGAACCTGGAGAACGTGGAGTCCTTCAAACAAACAGATGTATACTCCATGGCTTTGGTCCTCTGGGAAATGACATCTCGCTGTAACGGCGTCGGAGGTAAGTGCCATCAGTTTTCTTGTCTCTAAAAATGTGTTCGGACAGACATGCTCTTGTGGCTGGCTGAGGAGGGGATGATTCTTTCTTAGTCTCACCAGTTGTTCTAGTGTGCCTGGATGCTGTAAATTAACAGGCCTTCGGTAGTATAAGATGCACATGTGCATGAGCAGGCTTGAAGGGCAAGCACCTGTGAGCATGTGAAAATTGTTTCTTGGTTGGTGTAAGGATCAATCTGCTGTAAGGTAGACCAATTCTAAAGATAATTAATGTCTGTCTTTTCCTATAACATCTTGAGTAGCCATGGATTGACTCGTTGGTTGACCTCACCCGAAATGATTGGAAATGTAAGACAATTTGAAGTATTAGGACCAAGAAGTGATAACTGCCTCCCATTTACTTTCATGGAATTTTAGTTATAAAACCTAATGAGGGCCAGTTAAGTGTCACATTTACTAATTGATCAGTTCAATAAGAGCCATCATAGTGATAGAGAAACCTTCCTGCTTTCCTCAAATTCCCAGCTGCTGCTCATCTCTTTTTTTGTGATGTTGCAAGAGATCATCCATATGAGAAATCAAGAGATGTTTGTTGTATGAAGTGTAGTAACAAAATAAAAATCATTGGAAGTAACTGTCAGAACGGCTCCAGGAAGAGCTGCTGTGCTTGTTCATATTCAGAGTTTGTTCACTGAAACAAAATCTCCATTTCTGCTTTGCTGAAAGCTGCCCCAGAATTCCCAGTGTGCAGCACTGGTATGTGCTAGAAATCAGAAAAGTTGTTGAGATATCTGCATTATATATTGCCATGTTTGAAGATTTTCACCTTACTTCAGGGACTAAAATGGGACTTAGTTGCATATAAAATTCTTCAATCTGCTGGTATCGTCTAACATTCATCGTAACAAAAACTGCTGTGCAGTCCAGGGCTCACAACAGGCAGTCTGAGGAGCGGGGCTGTAAAAGGTAACACTAATGTGGATGTTATATGCAACTGTAATTTGATTGGTTGCCCTTCTTCCAAAACCACAGAGGCTGCCTTTTAATCGGACTTGGCATGGTTGCACATCGAAAGACTGCCACAGAGACAGGACAACCTTGCAGACTAGAGCGCTATAGTATGGGGAACACAGCGTACAGGAAGGAAACCAACGTCCCATGAGAAGATGTGCATAGCTGCTCCTTGTTTCTCTACTAATATCTGTGGGATACCACAAGGCTGTCCATGGAGGTCTCTGAAGCCGCTCCGCAGTGGTGGTGTGGCTGCACCACAGTGTCTGTGTGCAGGCAGGAGGAATGCCTCCACCTCCGTCTCCTCCTATGGCTAACCAGCATTTGGTCTTGCTGGGTGGGCCGGACTGTGGGTAACAGATTTGCCCCTGCTTGCACCCTGCCAGGAAAGCTACAAAGGGAGTATGTGTGCAAACAGCTAGTGCTAGCATGAAAAAAAATTATTTCAGGGAAAAAAACATTTGGTGCTTCAGGAACTGAACCTCAGTCTGGCATACTCCAAGGCAAACCTATCCACATTTAACTGTCGTGGTCATGCCTGTTTCGAAATGCATTGGCACAACCTCAGCCTTTCATTAGCACTTTGTAAATGCGGCTGAGGAGATTTAAAACCCGAGAAAAAGGATCTTTGCCCTGTCTCTTGAGCTCTCTCTGTTTCTTGCATTTAGGAACTCACCTTATTAATATAAATATGAGCTGTTCACTGTGGAGTCTTTTATCTTTGCTGATGCCTGAGCCCCTTCCTGTTCATTATTTGCTGACTACGGCAAAATGGAGATTGTGGCAAAAGCAAACCTTATTGCTGCCGTTCTCAGAAGGCGACTGCCTAAAAGAGGATATAAAGGGAGTTTCATAAGGAAGGAAAATCACCAGCGTGTTTAGCTAGAAGAGACTGACCCATTATAACCTTGAGAAGAAAAGCTGAAGTCATTTCAGGAAAAGGAAAGATTTCTCTGGCCCAGCATCCCCTTTGCTTTCAAGGTGGAGCTTAACCCTCACCCACATCCTGCTTTTCCCTGTTCATTTCATCTCCCAGTCATCCTCATCTCCAGAAACACGTTTCTTGAATTTCGTTTACCCGTTTCAGCCATCTTTCCAGGAGCCGAAGTCCCAGCAAAACCACAGGAGTACTTGGGCAGATCTGTAGTGGGTGAAATGTGGGCTCAGTGTCTCCATCCAGAGCAGTTAAATACAACTCCCAGGACATAGCTCCCTTAACTTGTCACTGGCGCTGAGCTGCAGCAGCATGGCACAGTTTCTCTCATTTCCTTCTTCGATTTTCCCCTGGTTCGTGCAGTCTGGCTATCTTTGCAACCAGCTGGTGAAATACCCTTACAGTGATTCATGACTACAGCTCCCCCTCTGCTTTCTCTCCCCATCTGTCACTCGTGAGACTCCCTTCTCTCCTCGCAGCCTTCCCGAGGAGCTGCCTCCGCTCACGCAAACCCCTCTTTGCTTCCTAAACTGCTCGGCGCTGAAAGAAATGACCTCATGTATAAGCCAGAGCAGGCTGACCTGATTGCAGCCAGCCTTTCCGAAAGGAGCCTGAAAGATGTAGGCACCGTCTTTGCGGGGCAGGCTTGGCTGCCCTGTCAGCTCCCTGCCGCTAGCGCTGGCCCCCGGCAGTTTAGAGGGCAAGGAGCAGCAGTCTAAGCCAAGCAGCGGCACTAGCACCTTTCATTAGGGAGGAAATCGTGGGGGGGGGTGGCGCTAATTGCCATTCAGCCATGTAAAGGTACAGTGACTTATTTCTTTTAAAAAGGGAGCTCTCAGGATTCATTTGTCAGCGTGCAGGTGTTCGGTGAGTGTGGGAGGCAGCGGAGGCAGGTCCTTTCACTGCCGCAGCTTTGTCAAACACAGTCTCCATGCTATGCCAGGCCTTTTCAGTCAGCAGACGTTTAAACAAAAATACCCGGCAGCATAATCCATACTGTGGAGCTGCCACAGTAAATAAGCAGGTGGGGATCGGCTTTCGAGAAAGGCCATGCTGTTCATTGTTACTTTGTTGTGCTAAATATGGAGAAGCAGAAATGGGGCACGAGGGAAAGGCAGACAGAGGCAAAGATCGAGTTTGACTGATTTTTCACCAGAGTATAATTTAAGAGGCATATTTAGAAACTCAGCTATACTACTTTGGGGAGAACTTCAACTGCTCCACGCTGCCGTTAACTTGGTATTTCATTCAGCGCAACAGCTGTGCGCCAGATGCTGCACGTTGCAAGAAATATAATTTTCATCTCAACCACTTGCTTTCGGAGCAACACAGCTTTGGCGACTGAGGCAAGTGTAATTTCTCTGACAGCCTCCTAGAAAGAAAAGAAAACCATCTGTTTTGTATCAGAGCTGCTATGGATGGGGGACTGTTGGGGGTGGCAGGGAAGGAGAGGAAAGGGAACTTCTGGACACACAGGCTTGATGAAGAGGGAGAAGAGAAACCCCTCAGAAAATGGCGACGTTACTCCTGCAGGATTGTAAAGCCTGGAGTGGTGGCTGGCTTCGGTATAGCAGCAGGGCTTCTTTTGAAATGGCAGCCTTGCTTTACCAGAGCCGTGTTTAATGTGAATAAAATCATTGATTAACCTTATGCTTACTTGCAAAGAGTCAGCTAAAAGCCACAGTTTGGTAACTAAATGTTTGTGCATCCTGTTCCTCGTGAAATGCTCAGCCTTCATCATATTGACATGGAGGGGTGGCAGTTTCTGGTGGCAGGGAGCACGCTGATAGCCTGTACTGTGGGGCTGTGCCTGCACATTCAACCTGAGGTGGCTGCTGCTGGAGCCTGATGTTAACCTCTCCTTCTGTGGAGCAGAGCCCAATTAGGGTATGTTTGGACTGTGCTGGCTTGTGGTGGCACATAACCCTGAGCTGGTACGGCCACACAGTGCAGCATTACTCTGTGACAGTAACTCATGTCCTAGAAATTCTCCCAGTGTCACCACAGTACTACATGTAAGGTAGCAAGTGCTGTCCTTCAACAAGCCCAGGTAGCAGCAGATAAGATCACTGCACTAGACTCCATACTGGGCACTGATGTGCTCTGTGTTCCTTGACTTTCGTAGAATCATAGAATGTCTTGCGTTGGAAGGGACCTTAAAAGGTCATCTGTTTCCAACCCCTCTGCCATAGACAGGGATGCCACCCACTAGACCAGGTTGCACAAAGCCCCATCCAACCTGGCCTTGAACACTTCCAGAGATGGGGCATCCACAGCTTCTCTGGGCAACCTGTTCCAGTGCCTCACCACCCTCACAGGGAAGAATTTCTTCCTAATGTCTAATCTAAATCTATCCTCTTTTAGTTTAAAACCATTGCCCCTTGTCCTATCATTATCTATAAGAGTAAAGAGTCCCTCTCCATCCTTTTTGTAAGACCACTTTAAGTATTGAAAGGCTACAGTGAGGTCTCCCCGGAGCCTTCTGTTCTCCAGGCTGAACATCGCCAGCTCTCTCAGCCTTTCTTCATAGGAGACGTGTTCCAGCCCTCTGACCATCTTCGTGGCCCTCCTCTGGACTCACTCTAACTTTCGCACCTCAGGATCCAGCCCACAGTGACTCAGCAGCCTGTAACCATACACTGATGGCATGTGCGCTCCCAAACCTTTGGAAGAGTGACTGTGTCTTTGATTGTCAGATGTGAAGTCGCTTAAAACATGTCTGTGCAAAGGAAGCTGCAGTGAGTTCACCCATCCCAGCACACCCTCACCCATCCCAGCTAGCATCTGTATTCTGGAATGGCATGGGGAAACCTAGGGAAAATGTGAAGTAAGAACATGACAGCTCCTTAAACTTGGCCGTGAAATGGCTTTTGAGCCTCTGCTTTGTGCATTATTATCCCTTTGTGCAACGGCTAAGTAGATCCACCACCCAAATTCCTCTAACATGAAGGCACAATCTGCACACACATGCAGATATGTGTGTGTGCATGAGCTGTCACAGTAGCTCTGCCCCTTCTGTGGCTCTCCCCTTGTAAACTGTAAAGCGAGGGGCGTTTCAAAAGGACCTAAAGGTTCCCAAACACAAGCTTACTGCTGTGGATTGTGCTTCACAGTTGATTTTTGCTGGCCTTCTTTCGCCTCGCTCCTCTTTTGATTCTACAAACGAGCCTTCCTCTTTCAGCACGAGAAGTTGTCCCACAGAATTCAGCAAGACACATGAGGGAGTGTTGACAGGGTTTGCGGGTATGCTGTTCTGACCTAAAGGAAGAGAATCTGACTGCAAAGAGCTTAGAGTAGAAAAAGATCATACAAGGTGTATTTTTCACAAGGAACCCGCGGCTAAATTTTCCAGAGCATTCATCAAGCACGACAAATAGATTTTCAGTAATGTCTATGTTTGGGGCTAAAATCCAGTCCCAGCCTTTCTGAGAATTATGGCCAGGCCAGTGTCAAAGGAAACCAGAGGTACACAGATTATTAGTGCAAGGCAGCTCGCAACCGTAAAGATTAAATGCTGGAGGTTAAAGTTGAAGGAACTCTGCCATTACTGAATGCTAAAGGTGCTGTAGTTCATGGTATCAAAGGTTTTTATGGTACTTCAGCCAGTTGTCATTTTTAGTGCCTGACTGGTCTAAAAACAATCAAAAGAAACGTATAAGGCATGAAAAATAGATTCAGCATCTACGTACAGCCGTGCACAAGCAGCTAGACACAAACGTCTTAACATACCTCAGATTGACATCTGTTACATCTACTGTAACACGTCAACATGATCCATGAATAACCCCAGCTATCACTGGAAAATGTGTCTGACACCTGAGATTCTGCAGCATATGGATGATTTACTGCAAGAGGATTCACTGTGCTTTTCTTTCTAAGGGAAAGAGAAGCAAGAGAATAAGTAGCGAGAAGATGCTGCATGCTTTTCAAACTGAGGGCAAGGCACGACTGTATTACCATAAAGTCATTACAGTGAATTGGCATCTGGCCTCAATTTCTCTTTCTTTACCATTAAAAAAAAACCAAACCAAAACACACACACACACACAAAACCCCCACCAAAATAAAAAAACAAACCCAAAGCTGAAAAACCTATTCAATCTTTATATTTAGAAGAGGACTGCTCATAGCATAGAAAAAATTTCTCAAACAGGGAAAATGTATTACAAACCTATGAATTCACTGGGAAGGCTTTTCCTTCCCCTACATGAACCATCTCATGAACCTGAATGGCCTTTGGATTGAGCTCAGCGAGAGGAAACCAGTCAGCATCACAGCACCGGCTTACCGCTGTCGGACATTTGGACGCCTCTGACTCCTCATACTGCAAGAAGATCTTAGAGCCTTGGCTGGTGTCCATGACCACTACCACAATCAAACCATGACTGATAGAGATGGTGTAGGAAATGACCGTCTAGGTCATGCTATTTAAATTTTCCCAGCAAACTTTAATATTTTGGTTAGCTCTGACAGTAGAGGTATCTGCTTTGTAATCATTGTGCATCTGCTGCATAGTAATCCAGGTCTGACCAGCAAGATGGCAACTTCCCAATTAACTTCTAGGGCTAAAATCTTGTAAATGTACTTTAGCTGAGGAATCTCTAACTCAGATTAATGTGGGTGAAACCGAGATGCCTTCTTGCAGAGGAAAGAAAGCAAGGCAGACTTTGGCCCTTGAGTCCTAAGGAAAGCGTTACGTATGAGAAGGCAGGAATTGTGTTTCATGACTATAGCCACTCTCCAGAGCATTGTGTGGACAGTGACTGGCACCAGATGTTTCAGGAGAAGGAAGGACAGCTCTGCAGGAGGCATCTGTGGAGTGATCTGCTGCACTGCACACACAGTTGTTTGCAGCTGGATCTCTTAATGCTGAACATTTGAAGCACAAGGTTTAATATCCCTTCCAAAATGTTTGTTATTGTAACTTGGCTATTCTTTTTAAGCAGTAGAAATTCATTTTCTGTAGCCTGATAAAGTCTTAATCTTGTGGCCATCACATAGAAGTGAGATCCACAGCCTGACTCTAAGGTTTTGGAGAAAATGTCACCTTTTAGCTATGTTTGATTCTACCTTGTTTTTATCATGAGACATGACAGAAGGATCTGACCTGCGTTACCTTGATCGTTAGCTATTTGTCAGTATTTTATCACGTGACCCCGTACCTTTCTCTCCAAAGTAAACAAAGCCAAGCTTTAGAGGTCCTTCCCATTTTTTTCTGGGCCTTTAATCATTGTACCCACCTTTCTCGGAGCTTCTTTGTACCATAAAATGCCCCTTGAGAGGAGTCAGTGGCACTGGACGCTGCGTTTGAACTTTGGTTGTAGCATTACACAACAGTATCGTGTCTTCCGTCTCGTTCATCTCTCTTCACACATCTTTTGGGCACTCGCATGCATTCCTCTGACTTGTAGATTACACTTCAGCTTTTCTTGCCCTCAATTAATTCCTAGAAAGAAATAAGAGGCAGCAGAACAGGCCAACTTCATAAATCTTTATCTAATACTAGCAAGTCATTAGGCCTGTAAGTAAAGTCTCCATCTGTTCCCAAAGAAACCACAGCATTTTCTACACTGTGTCAGCATCTACTATAGTATTTCCGCTCTCAGAGATTTCTTGAGTTTTCTCCAAAGGTCCCATATGTCTGCTTCTTCCTTTCTCTCTCCAGAAAAAAAAAAGCAAAGAAAATATGCAACATGCAAACAAAAACTAGAGCGGCAGCAGCCCCTTCAGGAAGCTGTGCCCTCTGCATCATGGGCCAAAAAAATGACCCATTTTGGGAAAGAGGCCTAAAATAAGAGCAGACTGCTACTTTCTACAAAGGAATGCAGCTCAGCAACAAACAAAGGCAGCATGGCAGCTTCCAGCACTGCCCCTTAGCTGTATCTTTGTCCTTTTCAAGCAACTGTTTCCTCCTAGCGATCTGGCACATCAACATGTATCGTGACCTAGTTAGATTTCAGTTTGTATTTCACCTGGTGAGTGTGTGTGGACTCCAGGGGACCTAAGAGGGACCACTTCTTGTGAGCCTGGCTCAAGTAAAACTCACCTTGAAGCTCTTGTGTGTTTTGCCTCAGCACAGATTGAAAGTCTCACAAACCGTTATAGGTTACTCTGCTGTTCCGACTGTTGCTAATATGATTATGTACTAAAGCGTTTAAATGAAAATTGTTTAGTTGGCAAGGAAAGAAAAGAGGGGGGCGTGTGGGAGAAACACATTTGAAACATTTTTGAAAATGCCAACTGGCTTTGCTTTGTTTGGAGCTGGTCAAGCAGAACAGTGGCACTGAGCAGCTAATCAGTAGCTCCTACTCCTCCAGAGAACAGCCAGCTCCCTTCACACTTGGCACCAGCGCAGCCCAGCTGAATACCCTTGTGTTTGCTTATTCTCTTGGCAGAAGTGAAAGAGTACGAGCCCCCGTTCGGCTCTAAAGTGCGAGAACACCCCTGCGTGGAAAGCATGAAGGACAATGTCCTAAGAGACAGAGGGCGACCCGAGATCCCCAGCTCCTGGCTTAACCATCAGGTAAGAGCACCGCATGTGAGCAGCTGGGAGCTGCACTGTACATTTAGCTGCTGCGCGAAGCCTGAGCCCTAACTCAGCCCAACAGGCTGGACCTCTCTTTTGCACAGATTAGAGCTCTGTCACATGGTGACACCAGTGCTGCCCTGGTTCAGATACCATAGTGCTCTCCACCATGGCTACCCCAAAGGCCTGAGATTTCTGCTGCCCACCAATGTAATCTAAAAGTGATCAAAACAAAAAGATTGGAAACCTGAGATCCAACAATCAGCCAGCCAGCCACAGAATAATTAAGGCCTTAACGCACACTGTGCAGGCTCTGAAAGGTCAAAGAGAAAAACTTTGCGCATGGGCCCCTTCAGCAGAGAAAACAAATCTCAGTACTTATCATGGAGAGCAGTCATAGTTGTATCCCAGCTGTTGACAGGTTTAAGAAAATAGGAAATGAGTCTTCAGCAGGCCAGTCTGTTTTTATTCAGGTTGCACATTAGCAGTCCATTTCCCTTGCATGTCGTGAAGCACTCTGTCAGCTTCCCCATTCGCGGACACCACTGTTGCACTTCCTAGGCGATAGCTGCAACCTGATTTATCAGTAGAAATAAAATGAGAAGCGTATCAGAGGAGAAGTGAGACTTGGTCATTCCACTTGTCAATGAAATATGTTGAGTGGTCTTCCCAGAGAAAAGGAAAGCATCGTGAACGTTTATAGAAGTCCAGGCAACCAAGATCAGCTAGTATTTCCATCAGGAGCAGTGTAACACTCCCTTTTTCTTTCCAGTTGAGATGTTAAAATCATAGCCTAACACCTACTTAGGAAAGGCCAACTGAGTGGCCAAAATCAATCATCTTTCCAACTAAGAACAACACATCTGCCGTCTGATGGCTATGGCAGAGTGCAGCCTGGACCACAGGGACTTGCTCCTTATGTAGTCATCTGTGATGAGTAGAGTTATTGAGGAGGGATGCTTTAAGTGGCAGGAGAGCTGTATTTTGAGGGACATCTGGATATCTGATGTCACTAGTACTAAAAAGCTCTTAACATTTCTAGGAGCCATAGATACAACCACCTTCTCAATGACAGGTTGAGCTGAGAGATTATACTAATGCTCATCTTTTTAGGAAAGAACTGGTTGCAGAAATTTTGTAAAAATTGTGAATGAGCTGGTAAAAGGGATCATGAGTTGGCTGCGGTTTGTTTTCCACAAAGCCAAAATGAAGTTCAGACTGGTAATACATACGTCATACTTTAGAAGAGCCCAATTAACAAAGCAGAAAAAAGTCCTGAGTCAGATCATTTGGGAGAAAAAAAACCTAAATAGTAGAAAATGCTTGAAATTAGTAAAAGTGTGAGAACAGGTCTCGGGATATTCAGAAGACATGGTCTTGTGTGTGAAAAAAATGGAAGTAAAGAAGGGTAGAGAACTGATAAGGAAAACAGAAGAACAACAGGAAGATCTGTGGTCAGCAAACTGGAGGATAATGACAGTTTTCTCAAGAGCAAACGGAAACCTAACTTAGTACCGATCTGGTGCTGCATAGGAAAGAAAGATACTGCTTGCGCTAATGCAAAGGCAGACGTGGTCAGCAAATATTTATGTTATGCATTTGGGAAGAGTCTGATGATGTCCTTTGTAGTAGAGGGTGATGAAAGCCCCTATAAAGCAAAGTCATCGACACTTAAAGCAGGCTGGGGGCAGTGTTAGGTGGCCCAGAGCCTTGCCTGCATCGGGACAGGGCTACTCCTGCGGGCACTGCGGCAGGACACTGCATTACGTGGCAGTAGGAGCAGGCGGTACCACCGGTTATGCCTTGGAGAGAAGTGTCTGGGAGCTCGTTTCATGCGCAGCCAGGCATAGCGGTAAGCGTAGGTGTGCCGGCATGGCCAGGGCGCCGGGGCAGGGAAGCACCGGGCTTGCGATCCCCACGGTGCTCAGGCACGGGGCAGGCCCACGGCTGCTCTTGTGGCAGCGAGCCTGAGCGTGTGGGGGGCTGCAGCTTGTGGTCCTGGAGTGGAGCTGTAAGATACTCTGCGAATTTCGTCACCTCTAGGCTTACATAGCGAGTGACATGATGGCAGACTTGGACCTAGTGTCCTGCATTCGACTTCAGAAATTTCTTTCCTGCGTAAAACCCAGACCTCAGTCTGCCCCCCCAGTACAGGGCACCCCACCAACTGGGAGAACCACACGTCTGCGCTTGTGTGTCACTGGGACAGTCACAGCTGGCTCCAGCAGGGTTCAGCTGAGAGTCCAAGGCAGGAAATGGATGCCTGATAGCACACTCACAGGACATTTCATGAAGGTGGATTTAATTCCCTTCGTATGAATCCCTTCAGCGTTTTGCATCTCGCTATCTAAAATGCAGTGACGCATTGGCTTCCACGGGGCTGTGACAGTTTGCAGCAGCTGAGGATCTGCTTTGAACTCCATAGAAGTTGCTCTTACTGTAATGGCTCTTCCATATTCATTTCCTTCCTCTGCAGTCATGTTTTTGTAATGAACTCATTATTCATCGTGATAAAATTCTGGAATGGATTTACATACTACAATTTTTCCCCCCCTTAATGAGATTTGTTGCACTATTGATTTCAAGTTAATGTTTAATATATAATTTAATTTACTGCTTGTAATTTCAATGCCAGCAGAAAACTAATGTTATTTGTATACAGACAATAACGTTCCGCTATTAACATTGACATCAGTCAACATCACCAATTAGGTAAATTATGCAATTAATGCAGTGTTGTGAAATGTTATTTTTTTAAATAAGAAGTTTAAGATAAATCCTACTTAATGGGCTTTTAGTGTCATAAAGCAAAGCACACAATTTCCTGGCAAATACCTCATGTTTATAAAATGCATTACAGAGCTGCAACTGTTTTTTGCTCCTGTAAACATGTGCATCAGCATTGAAATGAAGGTTAAATAGTTACAGCTGTGAGTGACATGTGTTTAAGTGTTTGTGGGACTGTGGCCCATATTTGCACATAGATTAGTTAGTCTGCAAGGAATTTGTGAAGGGCTGATGTAGGGCCTGATATTGCTGGCAATCAGAATTTTGTTCAATAAAACCCAAACAGAATTCCACCCAAAGTCACGGGTTGAGTAAGAAGGCACCTTATCCAAGAATTCTGATCATATTTATTTTAAAAAGAACCAACTACTTGATTCCATAGCAGTAGTCCAAAGCATCGGTTTTTTGGATAATGTATCCAAACATATGCCCAGAAATGACAGTACCAACTAAAGTGCTGAAAATATTGTAGTAGGGTTCCTTTTTAGAAAATGAAAAAATAAGCACGGCCCCGTGACAGGAGCAGAAGAGCCCTTAAAGCACCTCCGGGACACGCGTGAGTAACCCCCTGAACTTCAGAGGGCACTAAAACCACTCTCGCACGCAGGCCTTGGCAGTGACTGGCCCCGTCACGGCTGCTCTCTCTGTGCTCTCTGCAGGGCATCCAGATGGTGTGCGAAACCCTTATTGAGTGCTGGGACCACGACCCCGAGGCCCGGCTGACGGCGCAGTGCGTCGCGGAGCGCTTCAGCGAGCTCAAGTACCACGACAAGCTCTCGGGAAGAAGCTGTTCGGAGGAGAAGATCCCCGAAGACGGCTCTGTGACCACCGCCAAGTAGCACGCATCCTAGAACTCCGAGATGGAGGGAAGTCATTCCTAGACGCGTTCACCTTGGCAAAGGAAGAAAGTCTCGATCGGTGCCTTGACTTGCTTCCTGGAGGACTGAGGATGTCACTACGCCCTTTAGGCTCCGACTCCGGACAGGGAGATGTATTCATGGGAATTCAAAGCCGCGGAGTAGGTGTCATACCCTAGCATTGGCTGCCAGCATCATGTCACAGGAGGAGCTATGTATGTTAGCACTTCCTCAGGAAATGAGATTTGAAAATAGCCAATAACATTATGCACTTTATTAATGCCTGTATATAAGTATGAAATTGCTATTTTTATATATATATACATATATATATAAAATGTGTGTGTATGTATATATATATCTATATATCTAAAATAGCCATGCTCTGAAAAAAAGTGGTTCTTTTTTTAAAAAAGTGCTTCCAGGAAATTACCGGTGCCTTAGAGATCCCCCCCTTAGGGAAGGAGCCTGGGGAGACTGGCATAGCACCACACCAGCAATCGTGCACTAAGCGCTCTGCCAAAAAGCTCGGAATGATATGCAATACAAAGATGGCTTTCAAAGCACGCGCTGTGAGCGCCCGGCTCTGGCCCTGCAGTTCGCGGTTGCAGGAGCATTCTCACAGCAGGCAGGCCGATTTGGCTTTAGAGTTGTACCTACGCATTCCTGTCTGCAGCACATTTGGGAAGGTTCAGGGATGCCTCTGCCCTCTCACCTTAACCCCAGCATCCTCATAGTGTCCCAGAACACGAGTGTGAGGAGGTTTGGTCCCTCCCACACACGTTTCCGTACAGAGATCATTAATGTTATATGTCTATTGCTTTGAATTCACGCTGCTCGCAAGCAGGTTGCAGAATATCAGCGGGATGAGTTTTCCCCGCCTTCCATCCCTACCCCCAAACCATACAAAACAAGACAGGGCCAGCAGTAATCCAAGCAGATGTTTTGTATTTGCTGTGCATTCTGAGTGCAGGCAGTACTGGGGTGTTTTTTTCTTCCTTTTATCTTGATTTTGTTGCTTTCAGAGCAAACATTTTGCATGTTTAATTGCTTGACACACCACAGCCTGACTGTTCCACACTTTCTAGAGAAAAGGACAACAGCCAGTGCCTTTATTTCTGCAAAACGACCTTGGAAGTGAGGGAAAACTCCGTAGAATTATATGCACATGTCCTGGGTGCGTACAGGGCTGCCAAGTCAGCAATTAACAGGAAAGCCCCCAAACCCAAGAAAGATGATTTATTCCCAAAGGATCCCTCAGACATTGCTTACATTCTTTACATCTCACCCAAAATGTTTAAGACAGTTGCCATCACATTGGGCCTGTATAAATGACAGCAGTGTGTTTAGTAAGTGCTAACAATTTCGTCTTCAGGAGTTTTGCAGTGATTTTTTCCCACTTTTTTCTTCCCCACGGCGTGTGGGCAGGCCTTGGAAATTAGAAATCAGCCCACACAAAGCAGCCCTGTGCAGATGTATCTGGTGCCGCTTATTTGAAAGCCTTTGAAAAGATAAAGATCAGTATTTCTCTAGAAGACATTGCCGTGTAAGTCAATAGGAATCATACTTATTCAAATAGGAGTTAAGATTTATGATGACAAATATTTTATTTGAAATGGTTTTGTATCTGCTTTTTTTGGTGGTTTGTTGTTGGTTTTTTTTAATTATTTTAACCAAACTACTCAGAAATATTTAAACAGAGTGGGGCAAAACCTCAACAGCTACAGTGGAATCCAGAGGATACTATGTCAAATTTTATGGGTGGGGGAGGAAGTTTTTTGGTTTAAAAAAGAAGGGAAGGCGTTGGGGTGGGGGTGCGGTGGGACCCGCTGCCCTGTAGCGACACGACGCTGCTGCCACTGCCCGGAGCCGGGGCCGGGGGGGAAAGGGGGTATCGCGGCCCATTTCTCTGCCACCATCCACGCTGAAGGTCAAGGAGTGGCGTCCGGTAGTTCCTGACAATACTGACATTTTTATAGAGGGTTTGTTGTTTTTTGTTGGTTTTTTTTTTTTACTACTACATGTAAAGGAAAAATTTTATTATTTTAAGGAATATTTCACCTGTACATCATGTATGAAATAGGAATGTGAACAATATATACTCTTGTATATCAAATGTTTCAAGCTCTTAACTTGCTTTGTAAACAGTTTGGGGGTGTTTGGGTTTTTTGCTCTATTTTTGGGGGGGGAGGGTTTGTTTTTTTTGTATAAATCAAATGTTTATTGGAGCAAATAAAATAACACCAACTCAAGTTTGTCTTTCATCTTTGGAGCTCTTCCTAAAACTCTCCCTCTCCTAAAACAATTCAGGCCCGTTCCTTCCCACCAGAGGCCTGAATGTCGTGGTCAGCGTGTCCAACGGCCTTTGCACGTGTCCTGCTTTACTAATGCCACCTTCCCCCGGCCTCTGTCCTGCCCTTCGCCAGAGCAGCGCTAGCAGATAGCCCTCTAGCCCCTACAGTGTAAAACCTTCCCTAGTCTCAGCGGCGGGAGAAGAGGGTTCACAGCGGACACACTCCGAGGTTGCTCAAGTCTCAGTGCAGATAAGGCCTTAGTTAAACCTCAGTCATTTTGGTACTGGTATTAAAGTGAGCCAGAAGACAGGCCACTAAATCTGTGTCACTGAGAAGTGTATGATTAATGTGCTTGTGCCTTAGAGCTACTGCTCTCCACTCAGCGCTTTATAAACAAAGAGCGAGCTACCTCACCAAAAAATTGCCTGGAGTGCAACTTAGGTTGAATCTGACCTTTACACAGGACGCAGTCCACCAGGGCCTGGTTCCAGCATCAGGGACTCTCCAAGCATCACCCTTTTTTTTTCTTTCAGGGAATATACTTTGATGCCAACCCCCCCACCAGAGCTTATGCTCGGCTGCACCGAGTATCTCCTTTTTAACCTCCGGATGGGAGTTCCCAAAAAAAGGCACCCAAGCGTCTTTTGGTCATGAGTCAAGCAGAATTAGAGAACAACAGGCTGGCTGGGCCCTCCAGCACAGGCACTGTGCTCACTGACCGTCTGGTCAAGGCTCCTGTCCAAAACAGGCAGCTTGGATCAGGTTGGTCAAGACCTTGTTGAATTTTGAGTGTTTCAATGCCAATGATTTCACAACCTCTCTGGGCGCCCGGTGGGCCAAACAGAGCAACGCACGTAGCCAATGTCAGGTGTGGTGCAACGCACAGTGACCACATCTAGTCTAAAATGGGCAAAATGGCTTTGTGAAGAAGCCCCTGCCTAGGTGCCCCCTCAAGCAGACAGCTGCAGGTGACCAGCTCTTCCTTCAAGCCAGCTACAATCTGTCTCCAGACTCTGAACCAAGCTGCAGAGTGAGGGTGCCCCGCAGCCCGCTGAAACCATGGGGACACCATGGAGGGGCCTGCAGGGACCCCTGTTGCGAGCAGCCACCGAGGGTGCAGTCAGGACAGGACCACCACCAGCTGCAAGGTAGCTCTGCCAGCACCAGCCTTGCTGTAGTTGCTCTAACATTGAGGGATGGTGGGATGCTCTACAGCCCCCCAGCAAGCGTTAAGAGCACAGCCTTCCCTTCTCCTCTGTTCCTTCAATGAAGGCAAGGTGCAAAACGCCTCTCAGCTCCCCCATGGGCACACAAAGCCTCTCTGCCCGCACCTCTGGTTTCCAGCAGCGCCCTGCCGAGCTCTCGGCAAGCCCAGCATCGCTGTGGTCAGCCCTAGCGTTTGCTGGTGCACTGGTGGCAGTGCCACCACTGGCTGCGTATTGGCAAAGATCCTGACATCTTGTTTGCACTGGCTGGGGTCCTTCTGGCATAACAAGGCAATCAAGTGTTGCAAAACCAAATAGAAAGTGCGTTAAGAAATGTAGCAAGCCAGCGCCACAGACCTTTCAGTCTTGATGTACACAATCTCTGTGAAATAAAGTACTCTATATCCTTTACATACCTTTTTCAGTTAAGGCTTTTGTCCACCTTTCTCAGCCTAAATATGCTATTCAGCATTCTTCTGTAAGTAGCTCTTAATTAGCATGTCAATCAGCATTTTATCGCTGGGGTACCCAACAAGGAGGCTCCAGCTGTGCAGTGCGGAAGGCAGTCGGTGGGTTTGCTGCTGAGCCATGCGATGGGCTAAACCGGATGGCGCAGTTTCCCAGTGCAGCCTGTTACCAGTTCACCCAATTCCCAGCACCATGGGGATTTCACCCCCTTCTAGGATATTCCCAACTGCTACTGGAACACAATGAACAACAAAAGAAGAAAAAAATCATGACCCACCTCCTGAGGGAGGGAAAAAAGAAAAAGAAAGGCATTAAGACATCGTTATTCGCAATGCTCCTGGAAACAAACTGGGCCACATGTGGAGCACCTGCAATATTGTCTCTTGTCAAGCCAGCTGTGCTGGGACCCAAGGGCTTCCTTTGCTTCCAGAGGAACACTGATTAATTTATTTCCTGAGCCTTAGCTCTTGCTCTCCTGCTTGCTTGCTCTTTTTTTTTTTTTTGGCATTATGTTTTTAATAAAACACTGCCTATGGCAATTTTTCCCTCCAGCCACAAAGAAGATGGAGCGAGTCCTGTTCCAGACTGTCTGCTTCTTGTTCCTGAGCGCAGTTTGGCTGCGTTCGTGCTGCTTATTACTTGGCAAACATTCACGCAAGTGGGTGCGCACCATGTGCGTGTTCAGAAGGCTCTTCCTGGAGAGCGGGTGTGCCAGAAATTCCAGTCTCATCTCAGCAAACAGGGTAGGTATAACTGATGTGCCTCACTGCAGGGTTTCGGTGGGGGGGTTTTTTCAGCTACCTGTGTCCTACTGGGTTACATTTCATGCTTGAGCCACAAGAGCCAGTCAGCCTGAGCCCGTGGTGTCCCGGTCTGGCTGTTCGGACCCCATTTCCTCACCGTGCCTTGACCTATTGGCAGCTGTCACCTATTTTTGACCTCTGGCAGCTGAAAGACCTTGCTCATGGGCAGAAAGCTGAGGAGAAAGTCAGTGTTTTATTTGAAATACAGCCACATGTGAGGCTCCTGGGAGGACCAAGCCCAAGAAATAGATTTTAAACTCCTGACTAATGAATGCTTTGAGCAGCATCTAATCACTTCATGAAGAGGCAAAGGCAAAAAGCAGCTCATAAATTATCTGCTGTGAATTATTTGCTCAGTTGTAATGGTGAGATAGTTGCGTTTATGTAGCTAGCCTTCAAAAAATAAAACGGTCACCTGACCAAGTCGGCACGATTGAACTCCTGCTGCTGAAATATTGGTTTTGCAAACATGCTGCCATGTGAAAGCAGGTAGAGCAAAGATCCCTGGCACTTCTTCCCAGGTTAGCCGTCTCGTGTGTGTCACAGGAGGGACCACTCACAGCTGAAAATACTCCCCTTCTTCCTCCTTTGCTGCAGTAAGTCTTTCCTGTGGAAGAAGAGACAAGAAGCAATTCACCCTGCTCTCTTTCCCGTGGCTTCAAGCCCAGGCTGCCACTGTCCACTCCCTGCCATGCCTCCCCTTCTCCCAGGCACCTTTGGGTGCCTGAACAGGGGCTGTGCAGTGCCCTCCCTCCTTGCCTCTGGTTTTGGATCGTGGCGCTGGCATTTCTCTCATGAAAGCAACTCATTGTGTTTGTGTTTCAGAACAAGACCTGCATCAGATATTAGGGTTTAAGCGTTGAGCTCAGCCTTGCATGACCTCCTGAAGATCACCTCACCATCACTTCTGCTCAGGCTGGAGCTGTGCCCTTCCTCCTGCATCCCTCTCTCTCCTGGCTCTCTTGTTTCCCCAACAGGGACCGCACTGACCACCAGGGTCTGTCCTCCTCCAGAAACAGCACGCAGCTACACCCATTGCATACACCTGTTCCATACGCTGCCATTTTGCTTCTTTAGGGCAGGAGTGATGCAGAGGAAGCGAAGCCTAAAAGAAATACACATCATACATGTTTGTAACTAGCTTGCCTGGAGATGGCAGCCAGGTCTCCAGCCAGGCTTACTGGCTTTCTGCTCCAGAGTGAGTGGTTGCACGAAGTTCCCAGGACCAGGGCCGTCTCAGTTTTCTGAAGGAAAGAACCACCACATCGTCCCCTCCTGGCACCCCTGAGGTGAAGCTTCCACCAGTTTGTCATCCACATGAGTGACTCACGTTAGCCCTCCTTCACCCTCGACTCTGCCCCACCCTCCCCATGAATCCCACCCCCTGAGCCAGGAATGAAACACCCCTGTGGCACTTACAGCCTGCTGCAGCAGGGTTTTCTGTAGCGTACAGCTCGGTCGCCGGCCAGTCTGACACACGGACGTTTGAAATGTCCCAGTTTTTGCGGAGTGCCTCAGCTACCGGCTGGCTGCGTGCGGGGTTTAGGGGAGTCGTTTACTTGGGGTGAGCTAAACCGTTGTGGGATGCAGGGCATGTTATCAGAGCTGTATGGTGAGCTACAGGAGTGGGTCTCCACATACACCCCCCCGTCCCGACAAAGCCCAAACCCTCTGCTTTCCATCTCACACAAAGAGCTCCAGAAATAGCCTTCCTTCTGCTAGCGATATGCCATGGTCTTCAGACTTCAACCTTCTGGGAGACTATTTAAGGTTAGAAAATGTTTTACAGAAGATACTGATTGCATCTAATTCCTGCTTTCGCTTGAAGGTGAAAACTGTCTTTCCAGTTCTCAAACAGAAGACAGTATAAACTTCTCCTGAGATAAACATCTGTCTGTCTGTGGCTGCAAATGTTTAGCTCTTAAAGGCCGGCCTTTATCTACTGACTTCCTTATACATGTATGTGAATGCCGAGAGAATCTCTGCGTTCATCTGGCAAGGCTGTCCGTGCTATGACTACCCAGTAAAATGTGAAATATTGATATTAAATTGGGAATACACAATTTGGCAATGTATACGAAATGCCTCCCCAGACTCAGAAGAGCCAAGGGTTGTTGCTGCAGCAATGAAAATACAAGGCCCACTCTGGGCTTTTTCAGTCCATCATCGCAACAACTATTTGAGAACCCGTTTAAAGTAAAGCACTATTTTTTGAAAGAGCAAAGCCTTTTATACAGTGTATATGAATGCCTGGAATGACAAAGCCAGTGTTTTATCTCTGATCCAATAAAACTGAACCAAAGGCTATCAGAGCAAGGATCCAGTAAAAGCAAGCACGCAGCCCATCTGCTCACACCACCAAGAGAACAGCTACGCGATGCTGCCACCAAGGAGACCGGTAACATGCAGCACATGGGTTAACAGCCCGCGTACTTAGGAGCAGCCCAGCCAAAAGAGAGGCACTCAGCAAGTGAAAGATGGTAACTGCTGATACCTGAGTCCAGCCTTATCTCTGGAAAGGTGACGTTTCCTCCTTTGGTGAATTAAAGCCAGAGTATTGATTCTCTTCAGCCGAGGTACTCACTTTCCATCAGCCATCCAGCACTCCTGGAGGCAGGAGAAAGTAGGCCATACCTTTAATTAGCTGAAAGGTTTTGAACAGGCCGTAAATCTCATACTAAACCTTTTAATTTTCCAGTTGTTAAGCCTTGTACACTTTTACAAAGACATGCCCATGTGCTTTTGGCTACAACCACTTTTGCTCAACTAATCCCCATGTGAGAAGTGGGAGCAATGTTTCTGTAACGTGACAATGTCACCGACACTTCACCCTCACCGCTGAGAAGGGGTTTGGAGAAGCACCTTGCAGGGGATTAGACTGAAATTTTCCTTGTAATGCTTTGAATGGCACAGCAAAACGCTCCTGTGTTTTAAGGCATTAAGGGCACCTCCCGTTAAGTAGTAGGTTGTTTAGCCTGAATAATTCTGGAAAGGACATGTAAGCCTTATAAAATAAGGGGAGAAAAAAAATAAGATAATTTCATTTTAATGTAGGAATGTTAACATTAATTTGCTTGTCTTGAAATAATTTCTGGAATGGTTGCTTTAAGACCTAATCTTAACAAAGCCATAGGAAATGGAAGAAAGAATTTAAATTAACTTACTCCAGCCATTTATAAATTGTTTAGGTTAATCACAGTAAACCAAACAGGATTCAGCCATACTTAAACACAGCCTTTGCCCAAGTATAAACTGTTTATTATATCCATGACACACAACCAGACAAAATTCATTCCTGATCTGGGGAAGAGTCTAATTTGGTTTTATTAGCTCTAGAGGAAAACATTTTGGCAGAAAAAGGTTCGCTTTTCAGTGTAAAACGTTCTCAGGAAAGCTCTCCCAAGAGCGAGCGAGCGATGCAGCAGTGCCTCACCACCTTCACCACTTCAGCGGCTTGGCCTGAAACTGGCTCCGAAGGCGGGAGGGGCCCTTCCCGGCAGGAGCAGGGCTGCACAGGGAGCCAAGAGGGAGCCTCAGCACCAGCAGCGACTGGTCAGACAGCTGAGGCTTGGAGAGATGAAGCCTACTCCACGTGCTTGCATTAACGCCATCCCTTCGCCCCACTGTAACACCTCTGAAGTCGCTAGGATTGACTTCAGCACTGTTATCTATTACATCAGTGGATTACAGGCAGATTTTTAGTATCGACACTATGCTTTTCATACCAACGTCTGGAGAATGGTCACAGACTAGCTTCAAGAGTGGTTGTTCTTTTCTTGACCTATCTTTGCTGTTAATGATGCAGAGTATCAGGTTCAAAAATCCTAGTGAGAAATGCAATGGATTTTTACAAAGACCCTTTTGTGTTTCCATTTCCCAATGAGAATCTGAATCCTTGGTGAGACTTGGTGGTCACGTGGGCTGGCTAGGCTGGAGCGTTATATTTTTGCACTACTTGCCCTGATATGCAGAATCAATCATATTAGCTGCTAGAAGAGATGGAAATTTATTTTGTGGACAAATGCATGAAATAAGCTTTGGATACAGGGTCAGACAGGTCAAATGATGATGTTCATCTTTTTTCAGCTCCTTTTCTATACGTGTGGCCAATGCATTAGCAATTGGAAAGTATGAACGCTATAGAGCGAATGACTGCTCTCGCCACCATAGCAACACATTTCTTGCTTGAGCCACACATCTCGGCAATTATTAACTTGAAATTATAATGAAATAGATATAATGAAATTATTAACTTGAAGATATTAAATGCTCTGATGAATACCTTGTGTATCATTGTGACTCCATTTTACTATACTTTGTGGTAACAGTTGCATTTTTAAATTACTGCTTTATTTGTCTTCCAGGAGTAAGTAAAATTAAATTATAGGTATTGTGAGCTGCATGTAGTGCTTTCATTAAGACAACAATTATGGGAGGAGGGCACTTAAACGGGCAGGGGGACAGAGCTCTTTTATTTTAATGTCTTACGCAAAGATCTCCTATATGATTGCCTCGTTGAGGTCAATACTTCGGGACCAGAGCAATGCCTTTGTCTTCCAGTTCCAAAGAAACTCAGCAAACTAAACCGTGAGGATATTTTTTTCCTGAAGAAAAATATCAAATAAATAAATAAATAAATAAATGTATGTCAAACAAACAAACAAACAACAACAACAAAACCCCAACAAACCAGAAAAGAAATCCCTTCAGGAAGAACTGCACAACTGAAAAGAAGGGTGGCTGGGAAGGCCAAAATATGTAGTACTTGTTTGGTTGTACCAGTCTTCTCTTCAGCTATGATCAGACAATAAAAGATTAATTCTCAGACTACCATGGGATAAGAAAAGGGTGGAAAACACTTAGTATGTTGTATTGTTGCAGTCTGACTGATCTGGGTGAAATTCATCCTCGCAGTCTCAGCTCCAGTCAGGCTTGTCTTTGACTGCTCTGACTCTCCTGCATACAACTGGAGTACTCAGGTCCCCGCACCTCAGGAAATTACAGAGGGTGGGGGGAATCAAAGTATTTGAAGGCAACTGGAAAAACAATGAGAAAAGGGCAGCAGTCAGCATGGATTCATCATGGGTTGATGGTGGGGTTTTTTGCTACAGTTTTTTGCTCCTGTAAAATGAAGAGATACAGTAAAGATATTGCTTGAACTTAGGCTTTTGACGTAACCTCAAGTGATATTATTATTATTATTAGCAAATTAGGGAAATGTTGTCTAAGTTCAAGTACAGAGTTGGTGCAAAGCTGGCTTGAAAGATTTAATAGTTACCATGTGGATTCCTAGGTCCCTAGAAGGCGTGGAGTACAGTTCCACAGTGACCTGGGTCTAGCTCCTGTTCAGTATTTTAAATAATAGCCTAGGCAATGGATTAAAATATATGCTTGTTAAATCTGCAAACTGTATTGTCCTGTGAGAGGCTGCACGTGTGCTGCAGCACGCACTGACAAGTCAGACTGTTCTTGACAGACTGAATAAATCACAGAATCATAGAACATCTCAAGCTGAAGAGATCCATAAAGAGCATCGAGTCCAACCCCCTGCTCGTCACAGGACTACCTAAAACTGAACCGTATGACTAAGCACATCATCCAGACATTCCCTGAACTCTGACAGGCTCAGTGCCATGACCACTTCTCTGGGGAGCCTGTTCAGTCTCCATGAAGAACGTTTTCCTAATGTCCATTCTGAACTTAGTCTGATACAGCTTCATACCATTTCTGTTTGTCCTATCACTGGTCACCAGAAAGAGGAGATCAGCACCTCTTCCTCCACTGCCCCACTTGAGGAAGCTGTAGACTGCAATGAGGTCACTGCTCAGCCTTCTCTTCTCCAAGCTGAACAAGCCAAGTGACCTCAGCAACTCCATGCAAGTCTTGCCCTCAAGACTTTTCACCATCTTGATCACCCTCCTCTGGACACACTCTAATGGTACATTCTTCTTGCATTGAGGCACCCAGAACTGCACACAGTAGTCAAGGTGGGGCTGCAGCAGTGTGGTGTAGAGCGGGACAACCACCTCCCTTGACCGGCTAGCTATGCTGTGCTTGATGAAAAAACATGATCTTCTTTAGCGGAGACACTTACAAAGGAGTAATTAAGCATACAGAAGGGGAAAAGCCATGCAGAGCAGCTGGGCAAAGCAGCTGTAGTGCTCTGAGCGGATCACAAACCTAACCGGAGGCAATAGCAGCTTGCTGTCACAAAAGAGGACCATAAGGCTGTGATGTGTAAGCAGCAGTGGTGGCTGAGAGATGCACAAAGTAACCCTGCCTCTGTTTTAAACCCTGGCAGGGTTTCAGAAGACTGCTCTGTCTCGTTTTGGACAGCAGAATAATCAGAAGATTTAGAAACGCAGCCTCTGAGGAAATGTGGTGGGAATGACTGTAATTCAGGACTAGAAAAGAAGATGATTAAGGGGCAGTAAGATAAAAATCTTTGAACGTGTAGAAGTTGCAAAGAGGAAAAATATCTTTTGGCCCTAATCATGGTGGCTAGATCAAGTATGGCAGGGAAAATCTAGATTATTCATTAAGAAAACCTCATGGATGTCCAGCAATTTGGGTCATGAATTATAGACTAGGCAAAGGTTAGGCACTAGTTCTCTGGTATCACAGATCCTATCTCAGGATGGAGGTCACATCAATGACATCTCAATGACATCTTGAGACCCTTTCCTGACACAAGAAAGTATTTCTGTGCTCAGTCTGTGTCTCCAAAGGTCTGAGTTCAGGGTGGTCAAGAAGCTGGAAATTTTATTCTGTGGGAAATTCCAAACTGTGCTGGGGCAGTGGCAGGTCATCCTCTTTTGTAACTCACCACAGAACATCAATATTTCTCATGGAAAGGAAAATATATATTAAAAAAAAAAAACTAAAAAAAAAAAAGAAAGGGAAAAAAAAAAGAAGAAAAAAACCACCCAGACATTTGGATTGCTTCAGAATAAATTCAAGCCTGGAAACTCAGCACTCTGAGATCATACACCTTAGAAGTGGCTTGCATGCTCCTGACCCCATTTTTATCTTTGATAAAGAGCAAGATTAAGGAATCACTGCTCAGCTGAGGGGCTCAGGGTCAGGGGAGAGCATTTTTCATGGCACCCTGAGCTCCCCACCGCTCAGCTTGGGTGCCCAAACACACCAGTGTCATCGTGGGCTTCACAGCATGGAAACACATTCCCATTGCTCTTTAGGGAGGATGACAAGAAATGATCACAGGTCTGCATGCATACCCTGAAATCCATTGAAATCTGATGTTTTTACAGGACACTGCCTAAAACAAAGCAGGATTTTTCCAACAAATCATTTTTGTCCGAAAAATCCCAAGAAGTTTTAGTTCCAGCTCCCTCCTCTGCCACATATGAGATGTCCAACAGTGCTCTTTGGAAAAAGAGACATCCTGTGCGTGGCCCGAGCTGGTTACCTGAGGACACACCAGTAGATGGAGCACACGACCAGGCAGCGCTGCTCTTTGGCTCTGTAAAGCCAATTCATGTTCTCACTGCTCACTGCTCGCGGCTTGAGACAGCAGAGCTGGGGGACAGAAGATTGGAGCAGCCAAAGCCTGCTGCCTGACCAGGGTTTCCTGCTGCCATGCTGCAGATGAGAGGTTAGATCTGCTTTGATATTTATCACCGAATTTCTTGTCCGGCTGACTTTATTTATATGGCATTTAGGCTTAGCTCATACACTGCTATTTATGCCATCATTACACTTATCCCCACAGTTCTCTGTTTCCCAGGTGTTCAGTACATCCCACCTCTAACCAAAAAGCTCTTGCAACTTTTTGCAAGTCCCTGAAGATTTTGCGCTTTGTTTGACTGAAGCTCCCCTGCCATGAGCTCTTAAAATCACCTAGTTCTTCATGCATCTCAAACTCTAAAACTTCCAACGTAGCTTCATCAGCAAATTTCACAAACATATGTCTGACCTTTCTGAAAGGGTTAGCGATGACAGTATGAAGCTAAATTAGCCCAGAATCAATACCAGTACTTGAGTGGTGTCTTCCTTTCTCCGTCACTCGTTTTCATCTTTCACTAAACAGTTCTACTCACCTAACATTTTCTGTCCTGCTTCCCATCTTACGTAGGCTTTCCCAAATGATACCAGATTAAATACTGTAAGAATTCAATCTAAAATTTATTTTTTTTCCCCAGAAAGCTCTCTAGTTAGCCTAGCACCATGTCCCTCTGCTAAGCCCATAGCACGCTGTGTCCCATTTATCACTCACTGCTCTCTCCTGGTCGTGACTCCTTCAGCCATTTTTCTAAAGCCACAGTGCAAGTATTCACAAAAAAAAAAAAAAAAAAAAAAAAAAAAAAAAAAAGAAGTAGAAGTTTTAGGTTCCTTGTGCATCATTTGAATCACCGTCCCTGGAGACATTCAAAAAACATGTAGACATGGCACTCCAGGACATGGTCTAGCAGGCATGGTGGTGTTAGGTTGACAGTTGGACTTAATGATCTTGGAGGTCCTTTCCAACCTTAGTGATTCTATAATTCATCTGTAAAACAGGACAACTAACATTTCCTTCTCCCACCCTTGGTCTTATTTAGTTTCCCAAGGCCAAACTGGTCGCCCACACTGTACAGTGCCCAGTGAAGTCCTGACCTTGGTGTTAGCATAGTTCTGACAAAAGCAGTGAGTGATAGTCACCTGAGCATCTAGACAAATCCGTTCCTGAGAAAGAGAAGGCAAAATGCCAGTTCAAGATACCACCCTGCACAGCTTTTGCTTCACCCTTCATCTTCCCCCTTCTGCTACTCCGAGATTTTTCCTGTGGTGTTAAATACTGAATATCTCCCTTTGAAAAACATGTCCAGGCATGAGAGAGTGCACAGAAACAGCAAGAGTAAAAATCTGCGTCACCTGGCACGAAAGGGGCAGGATGTACAAAGCTGCCGGTGCCAGATTTGAGGAGTCACTTCCCAGAATGAGAAGCTGGGTGAAAGTTTCTTGGAAGAAGTGTTGCGCAGAGGACAATACAGACTGCACAGTCCCAAAGGCAGACGTTATTTTCCATGGTCTCTGCTATTTCATGGCAAGTTCTTTCATCATACTTCTCATTTTTAAATAGCTTTGGAGGAATTAATGCTCTCCAAGTTACTTACAAGAAAGAAATTACTTCATCAACACAGAACATCTGTGTTTGACAGAACTATTAAGGGGCCATGTCCTTCACCTTCTATTATTTGCCATTGTACTTTATAGAATAAAGATTTTACTGTTTTTCAAATGAATTTTTAAAATCTGATCAATTCTACTTCAATTGTACCTGAGCTACTAAGGCTTAAAGTGGTCATCTCTGTTGGACTTCTTCAAGATTACCCCTTCAGTATCACTTTTATTACTGAGACCGCTTTAAAACAAACTTTACCCTGACATATACAAAAATCATGACTGCACTACAAAGCGTCCTGCCTCCTGAAAGGGCTTCTCTAGGGTCAACGGATGGCCCATGCTATGTTGGGGCAGGTTGCCGTGGTGTCGGGGTATATGCAAGTTCTTTGATGACTCCATGGTGGGTACTACTTCACCACTCCGCTCCTGCAGCGCAGCTACGTGGCGCATTCAGAGGTTAATTGTTCCCATGACCATTGTTTCCTTCTATGGGTTTGCCTCGAAACCTTTGACGTTCTCTTTATTGTACCTCTCGCTGTGCAAATTTCCTTGTTTTGTTTTGCTTCTCAAAGTAATTTTTGGTTGATTATTGTGTAGTTACAGAATTAGAATAATAACATCTAATTGTACATCTGAAGTAAAACATATAATTGTGGGAGAGTAGATTCAATTTAAAGAAAGAAGACCCCTCCACCAGGGTTTCTCGTGGTTTGCACAGTGCATTTGCCAGGCAGTGCTGCTTTGATTGCATCTAACCTGCAATTAGCATGTGCAATTAAGACATAATGAATGTGTGCAATTGCATTATTTCAGGATGAAACAGTAGCAATATTTAGCAGTTACTAGATACAGTGCTTGTAAGCTCAAACAATTTATCAGCATTACCAATTACGCCCCAGGAAGGGGGGCAGGCGTGTGAGTGGGCCTTACCCAGAAGGGATTTCCAGGATGAACGTCTTTCCCTCTCCCATTGAAAGCCCATGGAACTCGCCAGCAGGGAAGGGAGGCTGGGCAGGTTTGGCGCTGTTGAAAATGGGGAACTGAAATGACACTTCCAGCTTACCCTTGGCTTGTCACAGAGCTCACGTGTGACATAATAGGAGAAAGCAGGCTTCGCATTCAGTATTTCTGAATTATTCCTCTCCTCTGCCTTCAACATTTCGTATCAGTTTTCTAAGCCCAAGGATTTAAAAACAAAAATCATTTGAGCATGAACTAATGCTGTGATCTGCGCGTATGAGGAAGCCTCAGGCACATAACAGGTTTTTACACACTCTTACCAGGCATTCTGGGAATGCAACTCTACCCGCTCTACCGGGCTTCTCTTAAAGGACATTACTTGTCCTTTAAGGGTCAAATGATATTTGAAAAGCATCTTAATGCATCATTGAACGATACAAATGAAAATACATTTCAATTCAGTCTCACAGAAATAAAGATAAATCTGAATCTCTAGGCACGAACCTTGAACAGATAACTGAGATGTTCTGAGTGCCAAACCGCTGGCGTTGAAATGAAAGATCCCAGAGATAAAACTCAGGGCCCAATCCAGCAAGGGTTTCCAGTTAACTCAGTGAGAGTCAGAAGCACTAAAATCATACATAACCAGTCTCTATTGATTTGTATTCATCTAGCACAGAAAATTATATTCGAAGTCCTGAGACCAGGACTGCTTGTTCCAGGCACAATGATTTGTGCGAGTGATTTTGCACATGGACTGAGCACAAAATGCCCAAATTTCTCACAAGATACATCCACACAACTAAGAGCAAAAACTCTCTCAGCATCCCCTCTCAATATTTCCTTCCTCTCCTATTGAAAAAAAGATTATTAGAACTAGACACAAGAAATTACAAAGACTGAAAGAGCCAATGGATCAGCTTCTACAATGATTTATACCTGTGCCCCGTTAGTTCCAGAACTTGGCTTGGCACCCAGAGAGATGGCACTTCTCAGTAACTAGGAGAGGGAGCTCGTGGGCCAACCCCATCTAACTAGAACAGTAACAAAATAAATAAAATGGCCATTTCTGGAAAAAAAAACAACACAAAAAACCACAAAAAAACCACAACCCCAAAACCCCACAACAATTTAACTTCTGCATTTGGGAGCAAAATTGTGACACATTTTCATCCAAGATGTTTATTAAAGATTAGATGGGCACAGCACACAGATAAACCATGTCCTGAAGCAGAGTTAAACTAGATTTCACATTTTAAAACTGTGCTGGCAGTTTGTTGTTTCTCTGTCAGGAGAGCTCCTGAGTACCTTCTTTATATATAACACTGCAGGTTTTGATTGACAAATGACAAACACAGGCTGTATTTACAAGGGTGTCATTTACTTCACTTTTTATTAAAATCACAAGCTACAAAACAGACAGTTTGTACATACTTGTCCTAACTAGGCAACTATGAGAAAATGACATTAGTCCTGAAATGAGACCATCATACCACACACCTGGGAGGTGGTAAGGGGGTCAGAAATAATAGAAAATATATGGAGATTAGATAAGGTGCTCACATCACGTCGGAAGGTTAACCTATACCTTTGAAGAAATCAGTGCACATGTTGATTGGAGACCTATTTTCTGCGAGTATTAAAAAAGTTCCACTTGCTCTCATTTAAAAACACTATAGCCACTAGCGCGACAGAAAGGAACTGTGTTACTTCAGTCTGACGTGTGCCGTGAGAGTCACAGTACGTGGAAACAGAAATGCACAAACAACACGATGAGAAACAAGACAGTAACACTTTTCCGATAGCAGTGGTGTCAGGAAACACCACGGACCAAATTCTGAGCTGACAGAAGGTGACACAGCTCCCCCTGAATTAAAAAAACCCAAGTACTCGCCAAGAATCTGGACCATAATCAAAACATCCTGACACTGTATTCTGTCTTTCCCTTCAAGGTCAAAAAAAGAGAAGGAGAAGAGGTAACAGTTCTGTCTAACTGAAGACGCAACAGCAAAGTCATCCCATCCATCCAGCACCCCTTGTGTTCTCTGCACTCCACTCGGAGTGGCTGGGAGGCTGAATAATTAGTTATTTAGTTATGCGCTTTCCAAGATCATGATGGCTGGTACAGCCAGAAGCACAAGGCAATAAATGATGAAGTGATCTGTGGGTACTGCAGGGCAGAAGCTAGGGGACACATTGTGATATTCATTTTTATATTACTATCAACGTAGGTTTTGGCTTAAAGTCCAGCGGATCACTGTAATAGCACAAAAATATTCACTTCCAGGACACTGTTAAAGGCATCTGTCAAGTGCTGCAGGATGGCTCTTGCTCTTATCTACCGCTCTGATAGTGTGACCTCCTTGGTTATCATGACCTTGTTAAAACTTTCCACACCGTCATCGTGGAGGTTGGAAGTAGGAATGTCACGCAATGTTGGATCCTAGTACAATGTAGGAAATGAAAACAAGAAAGCGTTGTGTTTGAAAACAGCTTTCAGCAGGACAGAAAACATTACAGCAGAAAGGTTCATATTGGTCAGTGCTACCTCAAATACAGAATAAGGGACAAACATCAAAACAGTGAAGTTAGGTAGGTGTTGATTACAAGGTGAAAGACACGGTTATTTCCATTAGTTTGCTGCAAGTACTTCACCCCGTGAATACAATTCTATCTTCACAAAATGCATCATTTTGTAGAATAAAAACAGATCAAAAATATACAAAGACAAAGTTTAGAACTTAATTTTGCAACTTAAGATTGATGAAAAATGTTGAAGCTGCTCATACCCTAAAATTACAGGCAGGCCTTCTCCAATCACGACCACCTTAATTTCAGCGTGAAAATATAAATTATACACTGATAATATAAGATCGAGTCATCTCAAAACTGTAGGAAAATACAAACAGACGACAAGTCATTTTGCTATATTCTTAATATATAGTCACCATGCATAAAAAATACATATCTTTCACGTATTTTTTTTTCTCTGTTATGATTTTAAAGTGCATCTGAAAGCTGCTAAACAAATCTTTGCACTTTAAAAACAGAAGAAGATAAACAGCAGTTCAGAAATGATAGGGAACTCCTGTTAACGAAGAGGTAAGAAGTTAAGTGCTATTCCAACATTCTCAGCCCTGCCAAAGTGGTGGTGTTGTTTTGGGTGGGCAACATTGGCAAACACTGACTGGGCCCAATGACTGCATTTCATAGAATCACAAAATCCTGTAGGGTGGAAGGGACCTTGGTAGGTCATCTGGCTTCACCTGCTCAAAGCAGGGTCAATACTGGTTGCTCAGGGCTTTGTGCAGGCGGGTCCTGCAAACCTCCCAGGATGGTGGCCGCACAACCCCACTGAGTACCTGTCCTACTGTCTGTCTGTGGTCACGGCGCAAAACCTGGACAATTCGCCTAGTTTGGGGCCTTGAGGAACTATTCATGTAAGTCCATGGCTTCCAGTCTTACCAGTGTAATTACCAACCAGGCCACTACCCTTAAACACATACCAAACTAAAATACTGACAGAGTACTAACTAGCATTTTAAAGCTCACTGAGCTAAACGTGCTTCTACCAGTAACTTCAGAGGAGAATCGCTTGCCTATGTAAGTGACCAGTTTGAGCTACGCTGCGCACAGGCACCCCGTAAATAGCTGCCCTCCCTGGGATGTACCCACCATTTTGAGAAGTGCTCCCTTCTCAAGGAAACACTTCCCAGAATGGCCGTGGTGCTGCAGGCACCAGCCTGCCCCTGGCCACCCTCAGCCCCCATCAGCAAATACTTTCCAGTGAAGGGGTGTTCTACCTGCAAAGCTCTCCACATCGCTCTGTAAAATGATAGTTTTCAAACTATATGTCAAGCTTTTTACTACTTTTGACAAAATAGCACCAGAGCGCTGCTGCCATTCTCTCTCCATAAATATCACATGTGAGCAGCACCTGGTGCTGTGGAGCTACAGCTACAAGTCCTTGGCAAGCAGTTCAATTTCATCCAGCAAGAAGTCCATGTCCTCTCGACTAACTTGCGGGCTGATCACCACCTGGCGAAAGAAGTTGACCTTGCCTTGGTGAGGCTGGTATCCAAGCATCATGCTGCCCTTCTTCATCATCCTTTCTTTAATTATAGGAGCAATCTGAAAGTAGAGACAAAGGAGAGACACTCAGAAAGACAGCACATTTGGGCAGGAACAGTATTTTGTGACTTAACGAAGTGTTTTTGAAGCGTCTGAGTTTTCAACCCTTTGCCTCCTTCCCACTGCTTGCCCCAAGAAATACTAAAACTCAGAAATGCAGGTTTTGAGGCAGACTCTATGCATTGAGACCCTCAGGTTCTGGGACTCCTGGAAAAATCAGAACAAGAGCTAAAACCTTCAAAAGCCTGCTGCTTGGGACATTCACCTGTGACATGGGAAAGCTTGGGTTAAGGTTCCTAGCCTTGGTGATTTACACCAAAGGTTTGAACTCAGGAAGAACATCAACTGCAGCTGGTAAAAGGCAGGGTTTCTCTCCATGTGCCAACTAGGCTAAGGCTGACTACACACCCTTGATGGTCCTTCTCCCACCACACCTGCAAAGTCACTCTCCCTAGAGGACACCCCATTGAACCCCTGTGAAACTCAGGCTGCGAAAGAAATCGGTGTCATGCAATATGAAGGGAGAAGGCCTCATCCTGGAGTGTAAGATTTCATCTCTCAGATTTAAGGTGTAAGTAGCATTTGGCTACATCGCTCTTGTGTCAAATGGGATGAAATCTCGTAGGTGTCCCACTGCAGAAAGAAAACCATGAGTAAGATTGGCAGAGTCAGGTCATTATAGTTGAATACTATCTCATCCCAGCCAGGGTATTAACCTTGTCCAATTAATCTTGTGCTTAACTTTAAGCATGTGAATAGTTCTGTGTTCTTATGCCCGAAATCAGTCATAAGCTTAAATGCACTGCTGGGTTAAGTGCTCTATTCTTTGGAAGACAGAATTCAACATAAATAAGTATTTTGACAGAAGCAGTGTTTTTTAAAACGTGTTGCATTTTAATATATTACTAATAACACCGATGCATTTCAGAACAGTCCATTCCCTTTGTGATGGTTTGACTTTGAACTAAGCAAATAGGTGTATGACCTAACCTTGGTTTCTGCATTAATTTATTTCAGCTCTAAAAATTAGTGCCAGAAACTACCACCTGATCTGCAAAAAAGAAGAATGACGCTGCCAACCTTGCCATATAAATGCCTTGCTTTATTTTTACGTGGCGCATTTTAGGAGACAAGTCCCATGCAGTCTGTTTAGATAGAAACAGCTAAGCTGTTCAACACTACCAGCCTAGCTTTCCCATACTTGTTTAGTGGTATGTGTCTAGATTACCATCATTTCAGAATGTAGACTGAATTCAGAGGAGGGGTGTTTATGGTTCTAACTTAATTTGCCTCTCTGATTTTGGTTTATCTTTGTGACGACAAACCTATGTGTTTAATTTAGTGTTTGTTTTTTAAGCTGAGAGTGATGGAGTCAGAATTCTAATTGAAGTCCAGAGTGTGACATCAGCATGAAGTATGCACACGGAAGAAATTAAGACCCTTTCAGTATGTGATGTGCAATCACACTTTTTTTTTTTCCCTGCACATTGTTGCAAGTAAAAAACTAGAAATAAGTTGTGAAAAGTAGCTCTGAAAAACATTTGGGAAACAAGAAAATAACCATGAGGGCAGGAACACTCAGAATTACAGCAGGAACGTTAAGAGGCATACTGTGACACCTTCAGTCACATTCGATAGCACCTTTTTCCATAAAATCTGATGTGGAGCTCCAGGTGTGCTTCCTGCATAAAGATCCTAATGGAAGTTACCAATGAAATCACAATTCTGTGTGTATCTGCAATGCATACATTGCTTAGAAATAGAAGTCATCAAATACATCCCTATACCATCACCCACCTGGGCTTCTGTCTGCTGAGGAAATGATTCAAGGATTCCTCAATTTTGTTTTATAGCTCAGAGTTACTTCAGACCAACGTCATTTAGCCCATACTCAAGAAAAAAATAAAAAAACACCAGAGTTCTGCTTGGATAGAGATGGCAGCTATTTTGGATGAGACTGCCTTCTTCATCCTGCGGAGTATGTTACTCAGTAAACAACCCTCCCTGCTTCAGATCAGATATTCCAAACTGCATCCTAACAAACCGCTGAAGGCAGTACTGTGCAGTGCTAACAGCAGGGCAAAATCCAGGCCTTACAATCGTTCTTGCACAATTTGCCAGTTGTGCAGTCAAAAGACTCTTTTTTGGAAACACTCCTGGTTATGCACACTACTAGTGAACGGACCCGCAACACACATTCTCTTAAACAGTGAAAAATTCCGGCATGATAAAGTTGTCCTGCTTCTACAGTTTGCATGTGCTGAACCATTTAACAGCACACGAGGCTACTAAGAGCTCTACTCTTCCATTTTTGTTCATGCCAACTATGGGCTGAGACAGCAACGACACTGTGACAAAGCTCAGAAGACATCGTGCCCAGGAGGCACAGTGCTGGGCACCATATACATACAGAAAAGAAAAAATTCCTCCATACCTGCACTTGACAAGAACCCGCAAGTGACTTCTGCTCATGGAATAAAGACACTACAAGTGCAAGGAGAGAAGTGAATTCTTCTTAACATACTTTCTCAAGCTCTTCTTTAGGATTCAAATTCCTATGGCAACTTTTAGCCTTTATTGATGTTCCATCAGAGTTATTTCATCTTTTGTATCACACTATTGATTGTATCATCTCAACACCCACTGCTCCACAATCCATCATCCCAAAATGTGCAGAAGCACAAATGGAAACCGTGAAAGCAAAAACATTTAGCGCTTCAGTATATTGCGTTTCAGTAGGTCTTCTCTCACGGTAAGGAAAGGTAGAAAAATCTCACTTTCATTATCTGATTTATTATCTCATTCATCCCCCATGCTAATGAAGTTGTCCTCTTAATTTGAAGTGCATCCATCCCTTTCTGAAGGCAAAGCAAACACTTCCTACTTGAAAGACACAAAACAAAACACCAAACTGTCTTCCAGGCTTTTGACAGGACTCTTTTGGGGAAGATTTTCCATCCAGTATTTTGCACGTTCTATTTGCCAACATGATGCAGTCAGTGTAACAAAACCATCAGGGATCCTACCCACAGAAAGCAGTAAGGAACAGAACGTATGCACAAATGTGTAAGTACATGTCTCACATAAGGACCATTAAATGATACACGCATGCTAAGGCTTGGACTTGTGGAGCACACGGAATGACTGCTAACTGAACGTAAAGGCAGCTACTCCTTTGCAGCAGAAAAATTAGACCTACAAGAAACTAATTGCCTAGTGAGGAGTTCAACAAGTTTAATTGCCACTGAAGTCAATGAGACCTGAGGATGCTCAAATATCAGAAAAAGCTGCACAGCCCCATTCAGGATAGGTCCCTCGGAAAGCAATTTAGTGAGAGTGAGATTGCTTCACCAGTCCAATTATTTTACTACGGAACTTACTTCAAATTGTAAATCTAATTTTTTATGTGGCCCGTCAGTGGAACAGACTCAGAATTTTAAGTGTAATGTATCCTAAAACTGAAGTCCTCTTCCCTGTTTTGCTCCCGTCACCTCTTTCCTTCCCACTGCTTTCCTTCCCACTGCTGGCCTCCCCTGCCAATCCACCCTGGAGACTACTTCAAACGCCCACTTCAGCACTATTAGCTATCAGACACGCCCTTCTTCCACCTAGGAATGTGAGGAGACGATGCAGTGCATGGAAGGCAGGCCATCCTGCAGCAGACCTGCGCCCATTGCATTGTGCGGCCAGAGGCCCAGGGATCTGCTTCCTTGTTCTGCTTGCTTAAATAAAGAAATCAGCACCTACTGGGTTTAATTAGCCTCTTATTTTTCTCCTCTAAGGTTGTCTCTGACAACTGCAATTAACAGATATGCTGAAAGTGCAAGAAAGCTGAGGTTGAACAACTGCAGAATAGCTTGCTGATAGTGCAAGACTGTGTCCAACCTTGCTTATGAATTTCTTTCTCCATGCTCTCCCTTAATCTGTCAGGGATCTCATTTCAGACCTAACCCACTAATTTCAAACTGTCCCATCACAGATTATTTTCTATGCCTCTAAGACTGTAACTCTGTTCCCTGAACGCTACTCGTACTGCCGTCACTCTCACAGGCTCTAGTTATATTGGCCTAGTCATACCAGACGTTGACATATCACAACAGCTTTTCCAAACTGTAGGCTAGAGGCTATACTCTTTAAAAGCAACATTTTGTAAATTTTGTATTTAAACACTAAGGCAACAGGAATGAGTTGTAAATTGATAACAATGCTGGGTAAAAACGTTCTGCTAAGCAATGAATTTACAAAAGTATTTTGCTTCAGGAGAAAAAAAAAAAAAAAGGTAATTTGACAAATAGCCCAAGTGAAGAGATAGCATTAGCCACAAAAATAAAGAAACTAGAAAAGCCTAAACGTTCTCTACATTTTTAAAATAAAAGTATTTAGAATATTTGTTTCAAAATACTATTTTCAATTAAATCTTAGATTCAATTGGAAATTGACCCATTTTTTATTGCAGTAAGTAGAAAAGGACTGAGAAACTAAGCAACTTGTCTCATTTTAGCTAACTAAAATTCTTTCTGGTCAACTATAACCAAGAATTGCTTCCAGTTTCTTAATTCAATGGCCAAAGCAAAAAAAAAAAAAAAAAATCCATTATTTGTACAACCATAAATATGTGGGATCAAAAGTGCTGACACCACTTAACTGAAACATCTGTAGAATTTTTGGTTCCCAGAAAAAACAGAAAGTACGAGAAAATTCACGGGACTGCCTGTTCTGTCGGCACAAATTTGGCTGGGAATCTCATGTGAGCAGCTTTGAGTAGCGTGGATGATTAAATGTGCTAGCCCAGCAATGCTGCAGTCAGAATACCTATAAAAACTGGTGTTAATACTGGCAGCTGCTATCAGAAACACTTTTTTCCAAATCTTTTGGACAGTCCCTAGGTCACTGAACATCTATGCAACACAAAGCTGAAGAGGTATTTTCCAGCTGGCAGCAGCAATTCCCAGTCACCAGAACCCCATTTTGCTCCTCCTGAAATTCATTTCAAAATTGCCAGAGTCTTCAATGGAAGCCGAATGCAATTATCTGAATTTCCTCCTTATGTGTCTGCTTCAGGTGGCAGTTTGCAAACAGCCTTCAGCTTTTACTAGAGAAAGCCACACTTGCAGTAAATCAATAACTTTTCCAGGGATCCACAAAAGCAGGCTAGACAGTGTTGGAAGGACAGGAGCATATTAGCAGCTCAAACTATTTCTCTTCCTCAAATACAGTCTTGATGAAACTTTCTGAAGTACCAAATACTGCACTAGAAATTGGCTGAAGATTTGTAGCTAGAAGAAAAAAAAAAAAGTCACCCTTTTGACAAAATGGAAAGATCACATTCTCATGATTTCACAAAAATGGAAAACACATTTTGTGTTCTTGCCTCAATTATTCCTTGCAATGGAAGACAAGTTTATACGGAACAGTCTCTCTCATAAAACCACAAACATCTATTTTGTCTACCCCAGAAGGGGCAAATTTTCATTTGGAAGTCCATGAGTGTTACTTAAAAGGCAACTTACTGGCTATTCAAAGCCTGACAAGTCATGCTGCCTGCAAGAAACGACCAGTTTGGATTCATGTGTATTCATAAGAAAACAACAACTGTACAGCAATTGCCACCAAAAAAAGTAAACAAAACACCAATTCAGTGAAGTATTTGGACACGATTTTAAACTTTTACATATGGGCTATTGATTTCAGTGGGTCTTCACAGTATTGCTTCTTATCTTGCTTAAATGACAGCATAGCAGTCGAAGTACTGGATACAGACTCAACAAATAAGACTCGTTCCTAACGCTGCCAGAGGCAGTTGGGACAAATCACTTCATCTCTTGTGGGTAACAGGTTAGGAGGCACATAACCCTTCCGGGCAATGAAGTCTCTGTGTGTTCGTACATGTAATTGTAATTGGCCCTGAGACCTCGTGGGCGCTCTGTACGCTAGTGCGATATATATTAAACAATTTCTGTGCCAAATAGGTCTCACAAACATCTGTCAGAGCATATATGCTGCATTTCCCAGTGTGACTGCTGAAGATAACTTTGATATCAGTGATATCAGTCAGTATTAATTAATAGTAGCTGGCATTTTAATATCAATCATTGGATGCAATACAAATGAACAAAATACTTTCCTTAGTTGGCTGTAATCACAAATCTAGATAAACACTATAAACATTTGGAAGTAGTAGTGCTTTCAACATATTATAACACTGAGAAAGTATATCCTCCGCTGTTAAATCTCTTTTCTTGCCTTGTGCTGCAACATCAGTTGCTGGCTTTAAAACAACAGGCTTTTTCCCTTTTGGTGATAATTAAAAACAAACTCAGATCATTTGTCAGCTGTCACCCCAACCGGGACAATCGAAATACCAAATATTTGCACACCCAAACACAGCTTTGTTCCTGTAGCCAAGGCACTCCGTAAAACCCAAACATGTTTTTCTTTTGTCTAGAATTTGTTCTGGGCCCGCATCCCTAAACCACTAATAAATTATTGCGGTACGCGATTGCGCCAGTGCTCCCCTTGTGCCACACCAGGCAACAAAAGGCGAAATAAGTGCATTTGTCAAAATAGCAGTAACCACTTCCACATTCTTCTGAGCGACTAACGTATCAAAGCAGAACAGATGCTGCTGCATTTTTGTCCTGATACCGACACTCTCCATGCACCTTCAACTCAGGGCTGTGCAGTATCTCTACGCTATCATTATTTTGCACATCATCTTCTCAAACGTTGCTTTTTGCCAGAAGACACATTCATGAACCTCACAAATCACTGAAAATGACCTGACTGACAGGAGATGGCGGGCTGGCTTTGGATTTTGATTGCCTTAAATGACTTCTTTAATCGGGCATTTACACAAGAAAAAATAGCCTTCAGACAAAGGCTTTTACACTAGTGGCATCTGCCTCTGAAAAAGAGGTGACAGAACAGACAGCACCCAGAACAGAATCAGCACTTAAAGACGTTTCTGTATAGTTTTACTTACAGCTAGAAGGTACCATGTTGATGAGCAACATGGCTTTCCAGGTGCACATTCCCATGTCATCATCTGTCTGAGCACACGTGGCTTTTCAAGACAATTCATGTGGATTTCTTCTTATTTTTCTGTCATTTCTGTGGCGCTTTACTGAGGTCTTATTAACAAGCCATGTGGGAAGTGTAGGCATTAAGAAAACTCCAAAGACTAGCATACAATGTTATGGATCCACTGATCTGTTTAAACAGTAGCAAGAGAGTTGAGTGCTACTGGTTTTATAAAAATAATTGTTTTAGAAGTTTTCAGAGTGTACATGAGGGTCTGCCGTGCAACTTTTTGTCAAGTCCCCATTTTAGTGACTAGGCTTTCCAGTCTTTCAACCCTGCCAATGACAAGCTCCCATTCTCCACGCAGGATGAAAGGGTAGCTTGTTATCTCGAAAGCAAGAGTAACTAATGAAAAAAAAATAAAAATCCTTTTTAGTTTGTATGCATAGGGATGAGCTTCTGTTCTACTCCACTGGGGAAAAAAAGAAATCACAGCACAACGTGAACGTCTGGGGCTGGGAGGAGCACTTTACACCAAGAAGATTACATTATATGGTAACACAAGTTCAAAAACTCAACGTGCTTCAGGTGTAGGAAAAGGAATGTTGCTTCAGAAGATTGGAATGATTCCCAACTGTTAAGATCTTATTTACTACCTGCACAAGTCAGCTTCTGACATAAGGTAGTGGCACCTTCTGTATTCGCATTACAGTAAGGATTAAAAAACAGTAATGCATCTTTGTTCACATCCTTTAACCAGACCTAAAGAAAAATGAGCATTTCAATACAACTAGATATCTTTTGTGTCCTTTTTTTTTTTTTTCTCTTAAAAAATATCGTAATGACCTTCTCAGAGTCTGCTTACAATCGGTTGGGAGGGATGAGGGGATGTTGTCTACCATAACCCAGACTTCTACCACAAAACCAAGGCTACTGTCTGATCTGATCACCAAATTTAACACAGAAAATGATCCCCCTTCTCCCTCCACCCAGTGAAATATAGGAGCCATAATTGTCAGTTATTAGAATTGTTTTTCCTACCTGAGGCTCACTTATTTAAAACCTGATCTGGCCATGAAATAAAGGCCACCAAACCCTTCCACATAGAGCCCTATCCACGTCAACAACACCCATGTACATCTTGTCCCAGGACAATGTTCATTCCAGTTCAGCCTTCCTCCTCTCCTCATCCCCAGTGAGTATGTTTTGCCTTTTTATTTCTTTAATCCACAACTTAAACGCAATATATGCTACAAACATCCATGTTTAAATGTATGGACAATCAGGAAACTGAAAGAACAAAGCAGGATCTCTAGGGTTCCAAAATTTGCAAATTTTCTTGTGATCTGAAAGGGTGGAAAGTAAAAGAAAAATAATGATTTGCACCTACAAGTATTTACAAACCAAAGAACCAAAAATACAGGTAATTATTACTATTAAAAGTATTAGCTGACTAGAACTATACTGCAGTCAAACCCTAGATAATTTAAGGGCAGCTGGAGGGGGAAAGGCACACTGGGCTCAAAATTTAGCATCTGTTTTGCAGAGATTTGTAACAATATACTTACCTCAAAAGGAATATACGGAATAAAAGACTTGCAGACCTCGAGTCTACCCTACATCCTATAGATACGGCTCAGCATTCAGAGACACAGATTAAATCCTATAATCCTGTACACCAAATTGCTTTGAGAACCTTACTTTTTCTGCAGTCTGACCAGGTATTCACTCTGGAACATGGCAAATGCCACAATTTCCCTTAGTGCCACAGCTACCTATGAATCACACCAAAAAAGTAAAAATTATACAAGTAGAAGGAAAAGAATAGCAAGGTGAAAACCGGTGAAAATCTTGCACATTTTTGTCATAGATATTTTGACAAGAGAGAGCAAGTGAGCATGGGCAATCTTTTTTATTTTTCAAAGCAGTTATGATCTACGATAAAAAACTCATCCATTAAAACCTGCTAGATTTCACTTTCTTTATTGAAAAGCTTTTGCAGAATTCAATAAATACAAATAATCTTCCTACAAAATTTATAAAGTCTCCGATTGATCAGTGGCTCTGGAAAAGACTTTCTACATTAATCAACATTCACCTACAGAAGTCTGCCATTGAAGTCACAGTGAATTTTATAGCTGAAATCAAGTGCAGTAGACTAACTTCTGTTTCCTTATAACTCTATTAAAGGAAGGTCTAACTAGCTGCTGAATGGATATCAATCTCAAGTATTTACTACTTTTAGAGGAACTCTTCTAAGTTGTAAGAAATTTTGTGACTTGCAGATACTTCTGACCATACTAACATCTTGGGAGAGCAACAAGAATTCCTTTGTTCCATTGTAGGCATGAAAAAGAAACATATTCCATCTCAATCCTCTCGAGACATCTACAGTTAGAAAGGAATCTGTGCTTAAATATCTGAAACACAAAATGAAATCTGAAGTTTTAGAAAAACCTTTGTAGATCAGTACACATGAAGGAGCAGGATTTCCTCCCATTCACCCCCACAAATATTTCTGACACCACTCACAACATTACACAAAATATAAAGACTGCTTAACTGAGCAGATGATGCAAGCTACACTCTTTTTCTGTGGCTTTACTAGTAATTGATTTTTTTTTTCCTGAACATTTCTGGAATTTCTTATCAAGCAACAGTAAGGAAGGGCAGTTTTATGTGAAGAAAGGACAAAGAGTTCAGGACCCAACCCTTTTCTCCTCCATTTGCCAATTCAATGTTTTCTTGCCACTTCTTAAAGCGTTTGATGCAGGAGGAGGGAAGCTCAGCTTCCCTCTCCTCCTACTGAAGTTGATGATAGGAAACAGAAGAGTGCTAACATAATAAGTAGATACTCATTTAAGTGGAGGCAAGCTTAAGATTTATTGACCTGAGAGCAAGAGGTCAATATTTACTCAGAGAATAATAAATCTTGGTACTTGGTTCTAACAGATGTTAATCCAATGTATTATTAAATCCATCCCATTAAAGCTAATTAGATTGTGTGTCCTCGTGAGCCTTGTTGCCAATAATCATTAGTATTGCATGGGTCATAATTACTGTGCTTTGATAATTAAATCATATAATTTCCAATAAAACTAAGTATCTGGGGCTAGAAATACTTATTTTTCTCTATCATGACTATATTATTGTACATTTCATTGGGTTCTTCCTTCATGCTGCTGTAGACCTTCCTTCCATTCTTCTAGCAGGACCAGCACAGCTAAGGAATCAAGAGTTCTGTTTGAACTACATCATTTTTCAAAATTCCTCATTTGTCTTAAAAACCTGATACTCCTGAAGACGCATCCACCTCCTATTCATGCACTAGGCAGGTAAGGAGCAGAGACACAAGTCAGTAAGTAGCTGTTCTTGAAAGGGAGAAGAAAAAGGAGTCATACTCATAAGTATGAACTGAAAATTTCCTTCTATTTTGGAGTTTTACAGTGCTTTCCATCCCCACATTCCAATGTACTTCACAAGAGGAAATACTATCATCTTTATCTTAATCTCTGGAAGGAACTGAGGCACACAGAAAGGAAATAATGACCAAGATCTTAATCACTCAGGTACATTAGTGAGTCAGTGAGCAGGACAGGGTATTTTTAGCACAAATTTGTCTTGCAAATACTCTTGCAGAATACACACAAACTCACTGCCATTTCAGTCAAAGTGGTTTCCTTCCTGAAGGAACCCAGAGCTGGACTCAGGCATCAGGGTGCAATGCAGAGTGCCCTGCAATCAAATCCTGGTCACTCCATCTTTATGCCACATACATCAGTAATATAGACCACAGTTCCTAAGCTTCAGCTTCATATATTGACTTATATTGATCCTTGACAGTGTTTTTCCATCAGGACCTGCACTGTTTACAGAAGGTAGGTGTTTACTTCTGTAAGTGAGGGGAATACTAGCTTGGGAGGAAGTGTTAGGTGCATTGAACTGTACATCATGTGTTACCCAGAGACATGGCCTCCAGCACTGAAGGTAAAACATGAAAAGCAGGATTCAACTCCCAGCATTTTGGCAGTCTGAAAGCTAGACATCTAGCCCAAGCTACTTATCTAGGCTTTGTCTTTAATGAACAAAGAAGAGCTACCTCTAGAGAGTGATTCAGCTCATCCTAGAATAAGCATCTAAGATAGCTGGGCTCATTTTAGAAAAGCTTCTCTCCTCCTCTATGGGCTTCAGTAGAAGACCTCTGCTTAAGTTTTAGATGGCTAAAGCAAGGTAAGATGAAGTCTACACAGACAGTTTCTCTCACATCAAAGATAACTAAAATCCACATTTCTCTGCTGTTTCCATGCTACACAACTGCTGCATAGTACCAAGAGCTGCACTGGTCACAGCACAGAGGGAAGACATCCAGACTACAGGCAGAATCAAAGGGAACCAAGGACTCTTCTGGTGACTAACATTGTGAATGTGCATTAGGTGATGTGATTAAAGGCTAACCACAGAGAACACAAAGACCCAGCAAGGATCAGAGAAACAACAAGCTGAGGAACCCTAGTAATCTGAGCAGTGAAAATGGAGCACATCGTATTGACAACTACTCTGACTACCAGAGGATGCTTGCCCCTAGTATTGAACCCACAAAGAAAAATAAATTAAAAACTCTCACAGGAATGCCAGGCAATGGGTGCAGTACTTACTATGTACTATCTACTATGGGATGTAGAGGGATGAAAATTCTGGGACTGTAGAAAACATACACATGTATTTTTGTGTGTGTACGTGCACACACACGTATGTGCACCTATTGCAATATGTGCACTCGCTGGACCTGCAGACAGGGAATCACAGTAGCCTCATACCTGTTGGGCTGGAAAAGGAGGAATGCTTCCGGGTCCCACGGGCACCTGGATTTAGACACCTTCTGACATTGTACTTAATTGCCACTGCTCTAAGGTCTTTTCTGTGGTGGACAATTGACAGTTGACAATTTTCACTGAAACGGTGAGGACATGCTTGGAATCATTTTCTATATATATATGAACTCATTTGCATTTGATCAGTGGAGAATCCCATTGGTCCCACACATGCATACTGATCATTAGAAAGCTCTGTCTTCAGGGTGGAGGTTCATCTGACATGAACTTAAAATGGGACTTCAGACCAGCATTAAATCCATGTATGCTCTTACCTCATTATCCTATTATAGGTTAAGTTCTTTAAGATCAAAACCTGAAAATGCACAGAATGAGACAATGTGAGGTTTGCATTTGATTCTGTTTGAGGAAGAGCCATCTTTAACCAAGAACACTTGTGAGACTACGTGCTAACACCATACTAAGGGTGTGCCCCAGCTCTCTTGACGCTATTTTCCTTCTACGTTCAGAGCCAGTTTTTATAAATTTAGTGCACACAAATCCCTTTGGTGTGCTGCTGCCAAGCTGGCTATGTGTACATGCAAAGATCCATTTTTCACGTATGCACAGATTATTTGCACGCATACATGCGAATCTGTGTATACGTGAAAAAGGGATCTTTGCATTATATGCAAGTGTGTACATGCAGCTGTGTAGGACCAATTTAGAACGAAAGTCAGACATGCAGTGGACTCCAAAAAACACAAACACAAAATATATGCCAAAGAAAAAATTCCATCCAGTACTTGACACAACCTCCATCTCTCCGATGTGCTACAGAGCAATTGACACTGCATCTAGCATGGCTACAGGCTACTGCCCTCCTACAAGCTTCAAACTGTTGTTATTTTACTTCCCTCAGATGATTCTCATTATAACCGGGCTGAGTGCTGACTTAAAAAGTCAGTGTATGAATCATATCGTCAACTCAGTTGTCTGGAATCTTGCTTTTCCATGCATTTCCTCATTGCTACACAGATCAGCAGTGTAAAACATGTTGTAGCTGCATCAAATTTCCTTTTGCTCTTTTTAACCCTACAATTGCCTGTGAGCAGGTACTTATTTACTGTTCTCCAGCTTCTGAACAACTGATGATCTGTGCATTCACTGCCTGCCTCTCAGAAGTCACAAACAGTTACAAATATTTAACCTGAGGTTACTGCCCAAGGGGGATCCCTTTATCCAGCTTCTGGGATAAGGCCTCAGCATTGAGTGTCTGTGTTCTGTTCAGGAAGAAAAAAAGATACCTCTCCCAGCCATACCATTGCTTCATGCACCGTCACATCTCCTCCATCTCTCCACACATGAAGGTGGCTCCCCAGCACCATACCTTTTTCCACAGCCATCCCCCATGAGACCTTCTCCCATGCTGGAGGAGCAAGAGGGTTGTTCCTACCAGCTTTAACTCTGCCAGAGGAAGGATGTATGCACGAGAGTGGCTCTGAGCACTAGTCCTGAGATAGGCTTCTGCTGCCTTACTTGTACACAGAGGACAAAACAAAAAGCTCCCAGCTGTGAAGACTTACTATTTATGTGACACCCTCCTTCTTTCAACTGTTTATTTGAACTACGCTGTTGTCCTATAATGGCTATAGTACAGTCCAGTGTGTTGTACTATGGCATAGTACAGTCCTGTGTGTTGTACGTTCTCCTTCTACTATCTAAACACTGCACCATTGATATTCTCTACCTACCATCACACAGTATTGTACTAGCTTTCCCCATGTCCCTAATCTGTCTAAGTCTATCTATCAGCCTCCATTCCCGAAAATTATACTTTGACTTTTTAGTAGAAGAAATACTTTTGACTGATTCTCTTCAGCAGAATGCATTTTTCCAGTTACAGAATGCAAAATACATTTTGCAATCTTTCCCTTTGAAGCCAGTAGTATTCCCAAGGTACAGGATTAGACCAACTTTTGTAATTTCAAGGTGGGCAGTACAGAAACAGTTCCTCCTTGATTTGTTTATAATCTTACAAAAATCTGTAATCGTGTTTTCAGAGTAGTGCTCTCCCTTTTCCATCACGACCTTTTATTATACTCTGGTAATCAATTTGTACATTCAGAGACCAAGTTTCAGCCCAAGGCAACTATTTTAAGAACTGGTATATTTTAATTTCGGTATTGTGGAAACAACACTAACCCCAGCTTGAAATTATGGGACATTTTATGAAAATTTCATGATCACACAGACATAAGTACTTCCTATGTGTTTATCAAACAACTGATTTAAAAACCACAGTTCCGACAGGATACATGAATTTAGCAGCACCAGTAAGCACTTTCATTTCTACCTTCAGCTTTAAGAAGATTCTGCTAAATAGATTAATCATTCATGGACAGAGAAGAAAAAGTTTAAAAGCTTGGCAGGAAAAACGGTCAGTCTCATGTGCTTTCATTTTCCAGTGTCAGCTGTGACTTTGGAAGGCAGGAGAGAGCATACAACTTGGGCTGCTTTTGATCACCATCTAGTGCATGAATTAAGGAACTGCACACATTTAAGGAGTTAATCCTTCTGCTGCTAAGCTTAAAGTGGGAAGTCNAGGAACTGCACACATTTAAGGAGTGACTTCCCACTTTAAGGTTAGCAGCAGGATTAACAGGTTTTTTCATCATTTTTCGAAGACCTCAGATAGGCTTAGTGAATAGAAAAAGCAGGAATTTCCAGATGCCCCTAGCTGCCTGATGGGAGCCAGATGTTTCATGATAACACTGCTTGCTAGTACTCTGTGACTATGATGGTCTAGGGATACAAAGAAAGCGAGACCTGCAGAGTGAAGTAGTATCTTTTTCAGGCCAAATTACTTAGTGAGAAAAAGCAACATGGTTCCAGGCAAGAAGTCCTTTCATCAAGTCTCCATGTCTTTTCCAGGTGTCTAAATACATCACTCATTTCTTTGTTGTCTGGTTTTTGGTTTTTTTTCAAGATTGTCAGAAATACTATTTGCGAAATTTTTCACTTACAAAAATGAATTGAGCATGTTGTTATAACTAAAACCCACTGATTGCACTTCAACTTTCATCCACGCACTGGGGACTTCAAGGCTGGTAAATCAGTAAAACAGCTGGTCAAAGAAAGACCACCAGTACCCTTGGGGATGAAAGTTCCCAGTAGTTTTAGTTTTGATCATTGCAGATGACTCAGGATAACTTGGACAATGCTCTCCAACAGCACTGGCCGAGCCAGGCCAGACCTTGACTAGTAGCCTTACCTTTCAGAAAGTTGCGTATAGTCATTGTTATACAATATCTACCATGCTAAAAATCCACATAGAGCAACTAGTCAGAACAGATATCTTTAGGTATCCCTTCACATCTGAAATCCAGAGCATCAGTTGAATTGTCAATCAGGGAAAAAAAAACACAAAACCAAACCCAAACCAAACAAAACAAAAAAACCAACACTCAACTGCTGTTAAAACTGTATACTAACTCCTCAAACATTGCTGGATTCAAACCCCATATAGGACACCCAAATGCCTAGGAAGGAGAGAACTGTAAGAACTTTACAAGCAGTTTCATATTTTATTAGACACTGACCTCGCAGTGATAATTATTCAAAATGTCTTCTACCAAGTAACTTTCTAGTCTAAACCTTGTAAGCAATACATAATTTTATACGAAGGATTAAAAAAGACAGACAAAGCTAGTGCTGCCTGGAAAGTAGGAGATAATTCATGCTTGCTACAGTTTATTCTTTAACAGCGCATGCTTTCAAAACAGAGCTGGCAGTATTGCTGAGGAAATTGTGTTGATTTAAGAACTGGAAGAAATTTCCTCCCCTCCTCAAACACAGGTTTTTTCCCCCTGACTGCACCAAGCAGGCACTAACAGCGTGTTGCGCTAATTAGCAGTTCCAACACATTACTGTTGTTCTGGTGCCCCCCAATGGTCACCTGGCCTTACTACCAGCCACGGCTTACAAACCGCTCGTGGAAAAGCTACCTTCCAGATGCAATCCCCCAATGCACGGGTGGCTCTCCATCCGGCTGGAGCCGAGCTCCGAGCCCTGCCCGACACAGGTACCAGCACTGCGGAATTCCCATGGGAATTCTGATCATGGGAAATCAGAGATTTCTGATGGTACTGACCACCATCCCCACCCACTTCCAGCAGAGCACATTGGCAGCTTGGGCAGTGAGACCTCTAGGTCAACCAACCACCTCATAGCTACCGTTGACTGCCAAAATGAACCTGATTCACAAGCAGAGATGCTACATCCAGGGTCTCTGTAGGAAACTGCATTATATTAATTGAACTGAGGCATCATTCAAGCAGCTAAGACACACGGATACCCGGCGCTGGCTGTGTCTTCCCTCCCTGCCTCAGTCACTGCATCCCATTCATGCACACTGGCCAAACATGTCCCAACAATCCCCATCTCATACAACAGTCAGTTTTGCACAGCAACACATCCTGTCCCGCTCACCAGCAGGGGTGGTGCAGACCCCGTATGATCCATCTTCATTTCCAACCATACCGTGAAGCAGAGAAATTAATCATTGGTCTATAAATTGGCACTCCCCTCTGTGAAATGATCACAACCTGACTATACTCACTGCAGCCAAAGGAAAAGGATGGCCCCAATTACAAAGGGTGTTTCAAAAGACTAGATTTCCAAAAAACTTCAGGTGGAAAAGACAGATGAAATCTTAAAGCTCTTTAAGAAGAGATTAGATGGCCAAAAGCTGCAATCCTTCAATCAAGAAAGACGACAGCTTTATCTAAAAAGCCCATTCTGGTTTATTGGCAAAGTGAAGATAGCAAGCAATATTTAACACGTTGAAAGGGGGAAGCGGATCAGATAGCAATCAATACAAATGTGACACCGAGAAAATTTATCAGAAGGAAAAGAAATCCTTGATTGACAGGACTAAGGAAAGAAGAAACACTTTAGTATGTACATTAGGGACGAATGAAGCCCTAGCTATCTATGGTTAATCGTTAAAAATGCAGGCAAGGCAGAAGCGTTCAATAAGCTTTCAATTTCTGCAGGGAGGGATTCCTACCACACATATGATGAACTTTCCAAGCCATCAGCAGCTATTGAGATGTTAGAGATCTGCTGAAGGCAAATTTTTAGATCTACAGGCCTGGATGGGTTGTACCCAAGACTAAAAAAGGCTCACTGAATCTTTGTGTAACTCTGGGGAGACCACAGATATTTCAGAAAACAAGCACCAGTATCAGAAGTAGTAAGGCACTAGACTAGTGAAATAAGGATGCTTAAGCCAATATGAATATAAAGTTAAAAAAAAACAGAAACACTTGTACCAGATTTAATTTATAATTAATTAAAGGGTAAGAATATATAGTCATTCTAAAATTGATAGAAACAGATCTAAAATTTAGTCTTTCTTGTTCGGTTACATTTTTATCTTTGCCAGACACCATTTTTTTGGGTCAGCCTGTCTTCATTATTTTGCTGATAATACAAGTTTTCTTGATGATTTACTTGCACTTAGAGCATTAATAAGAAAGTCTTACACAAGCCATTTAGATGAAAAATAGCAGGAACAATTCACATAGCAGCAGCACAAAAAATTAGGACCACACAATAGCAATACAGTGAAACTAAGCAAGATTTGAATAACTAGCACATCTCCAAATGTAGTAAATGGGGTGTCAAACACTGCTGCTAGCAAGGATCCGCAGAGATCGGGATTAGCCTTGATACTAAATCCTCATTGCTGATTTCCTGGAGGTCAATAAATGACAGCTGATAACATTTCAAGTGAGAGACTTGCAAAGTGAGAAAACCGAGGATGACAAACTATTGCACAGACCTGGAGCGCTCAAACCCACTCTAGGACCAGCTTTTCGATACAGCCAAAGGTAAGTTGTGCATGTAGGAAAAAAAAACACAGACAGCTCAGAATGGATGACTATCCTAAAAACAGTGACTCTGAAAAGACTGTAGCAGTCAACAGTAAAACAAAAATCAGACAAGCTTCCGCATCACGTATCAGAAACCAAGAATTCTTCCTGGCAAGAAACTGACTTCTCTGCAATTGTTTTCACTCCACATCAAAACCAAAATCAGCTTTAAAAAGTTTTGTCAAGAGACAGACTCCAAAGCTGTGTACATTAGGTCATTTACGTGGATGCTTTAAAATAGTCAGGGCTGCTCTTAAACAGATGCCCAGATCCTAAGACCACTGGTTAATCTGGGATGCAGTCTGTTTTCTGTGAGTCAATGGGGAAAAGAAAAAAACACAAACCAAGACATCTTGACAATATATTTTGTTCTTGAAATAGTGATTTATACACACAAGAAAAGTTTTCATTTCAGTCTTCATCATCACAATGCATTTATTTTACAAAGCCTCTTCGGCTTGAGCTCCCAAAGAAATACAATAGAAGAAAAAAGTTAATACAATCCACAATTTTACAAAGAAGTGCACACTTATTAAGGAGACAATTTTATCTCCACATGCAGTAGCAGAAACTCAGGTGCTAGCAAACAATACATAGTTCAGACGTTAACTTTTTTTTTCTAAATTATAATGAAAAACTGGAAGGATGCTGATGACAGTCACAGAAATGATTCAATGGCTAATGAAGACTTAAAGTAGTGAATCTATTTAATTTATAAATAAAAGAATGAGAGGTGGCTTGACGATCGCTTATGAGCATGTGAAAAGGGAAAAATAGAGAAGGCTATTTTAGTGTGGAAAGGTATTTTTTCACCTTTTTTCTTCCCTTCTCAAACAATCTCCTTTCATACAGGAAGGTTAATTAGCCATTGAAAGAAGGTACCATTCCTTGATATTTTCCAGCCAAGAATCTATGCTTTTCTAGAAGATATGCTTCCATACAAGTCACTGGGCTACCCAGAGAAAAGTCCCCAAAATACAGAGGTGGACAGCTGATTTCTTCTGTCCTTAAGTTCTTTTTGACTATAGGCTTCAGTTTTATGGCAAGATGCAAATCAGCTGCAAATCTATAAACTATTTTATTTATTTATTTTCCTAAGTCACAGGCAGCAACCTGAAGCTTGTTAAAAAATGGCTAATATATTCCCGTCCTGTAGGCACAATTCAGTTTAAGCATATTTTTAAGGGAAAAAGGTAAAGCCACCTGATGCCTTCCCACAGATCTCTGGACTGACTGCAGCTGGCTCATCTGGTCTGCCCAAAAGAAGGAAAGGGGAGAGGAACTGCACCCGCTGCCCAGATGCATCTGTCCCAGCACACACGGTTCGGTTCAGAGAGCAAGAGCACAAACGCTGTACTGGTAAAGAGCTGCTACTGCAGGAAGCAGCAGGAAAGGGCAGGGGAAGTACAACAGCTTCATTGCTTGCCTGCAGCACAGTATGCTTTCCTCGAAGGTACTTGCAGTGCTATTCTAGTGAAAAAAAAAAAAAAACAACCAAATCCCCCACCAAAAAAAAAAACGCAAAACCAAAAACCAACAACCCACTCCCTCAAAAACCAAAATCTTTTGAACTACCAGGAACGAAGTACGGACACTTCCATGCACTACCACTCTTCCACAAAATCTACTCATCTACATCAGCTGTCCAACAAAAGCAGAAGTATAAAGCCATGATGTTTCATTTGTACCCTGAAACAACCACCAAACACTTTTTTGATCAAATATTTGTAACCCAGGTATGTTTGTCATTCTTTTCTAGAAACTCTGCATATGCCCAAGTGCCCACATCCTTTGCAACTCCACCCAACATGGGAGTTTTCCACTTACACCTGACATAACACATATCATTAAGTATTTCCCCACATAGGTTAAGCCAGTGTTGAAATTGTCAACCGTGTTGTCAGACTACAGCAGTTTACCTTTTCTGTGAGGTAAAATAAAGGTTTATACTGTTAAGCAACTTCTGTTTCTGGGTGATAAGGCAGAAAGATATCTTATCTTGGTCTTCCATCAAATACATAGTAACTCATGCTGTAGTGGTCCATTAATTAAGGGTGAAACTCAGAGATTTTATTTTCCTTCTGTCCAATTCGCTATAAAATGACACAAAAAAAAATCACTGTGCTATTTATCTTGTAATCATTATTACTGCACTACAGCCAATTCATTGCTGTTATTTACTAAACATGCCAAAACCAACAGAATGCTAGAAAACACTTGGTGCATTTAGAAACTGCAGCAGGTACCAGCTGGCAGGGCAGAATGGCCACGATGCCACCAGAAAGATTCGTAACCAGAGGAAACTTTACTGCGTAGTGCCGAAAGGGTTCATTTAAAAAGCCACTACCAACAGGCCACGCTAGCGCTCATTATTCATTCTTGAGATTGTCATTTAGCCCACCTGCAATTTCTGATATTCAAGTCGCTTTATAAGATATTTAAAGCATTCAGAGAAGCTCCTGTCACCACACCCTTGCAGAAGGAGAGGCTGCACTTCAAAAAGTGCCAACCAAGGAGTGGTGGCTTCCATTCTACGTTGTACTTTTGCTGTGTGCAAAAGCAAGAAAAGTCAAGCACTAATAATTAAACAACTGCTGAAAATAATTTTTGCTCGGCCATGTTCTTTGCTTTCACTCTCAATGAGATTCATCCTATGAAAGCACCAATGGGAGGGGTAGACGTTACTTTTATCCTACACATACCCTTCAGCATTGAAATATCAGTTATTAGCAAGGTTAAGGAATATATAACCATTGTGTATCAAGCCAGTGGTTCTGCTGGGCCTTGACCTAATCAATCCCAAGCGCACCCTAAAACGTTCACTGCAAGTGCTCACCCAAAAATCACGTGTTATACCGTAATTTGCATTCCTCAGTGATCAACCCTGTTCAGTTCAAACTCCCACTGTACAATGGAAAAGACAAAACCCCTGATCCTCTGAACCGCATACTGAAACCCCCACAGGAATGGGGAGCCACAGCTTGGACAGCTGCAGGAAGGGCAACTCTAGGAGCAGCTTACAGGCACAAGGTGAAACAACGTGGTGAAATAATGATGATCCTCAAGGAGCACCATTGCCCACCATGGAACGGGACTGACCTGGGCTGCAAGGCTGCCTCGCTACCTCTAACCCCGAGGGCTCCAGATCAGACAGCACACCCTGCACCAGCCCAGTCCTGTCACAACCACACGACGCAGCCCTGGCAAAAGGAGCCCCGTGATCACAACTGAAGAGAGGCCCACGGGTCTCAATTTGGCCAGGCTTCCTACAGTTTCATTCCAAGTTTTTTTTCTGTCAGTAGGATGCTGCAGCAGTCAACCTTCCTTCCACCACCTTCACATAGGAATAGTATTTATCCCCTGCGCAAACCACAGAGCACCGAATCCACAAAACCCTTCAGTGACTGCTGTTTTCCTGAGACAAGGCTATATATCCTCCCCATACCCACACAATACCACCTGTGCAGCCCCAAGGTTGCAAATTATTGTGTTCTCGTCATCAAGGGACCAGTTATGATCCTTCAGAGAGCCCCAGGGGCTTCTCATATGAAAGGAGTAAATTCAGAGCTGGTGTGCAGACCAGCTTCACAAACCCATAGAACATGTTCAGTGCCCCTGTGGGACCATTCTGCAGACACCTAGCACAGAGAGGAGATAGCCATAAGTCGCATGTATTGGAGACATTCTGAAATGCTAATACCTCTGAATGACTATTTTTCTCATTTCACAGAAAATTAGGAAGTGGAAGGGGAAGAAAAGGGAATTCATTATTCCCCAAAAATGCCAGATAAAATAATTTAAGCCAGTACATTAAAATATGATTAGTATTTGTTACAAAAAGAAAAGATGATGGGGGGAGGAGACAGCTTTTATTCAGGTAAAAACTGAGCACAAAATGAAGCTTCTAGTGACCTCAAGACTCCAGTACTTAGACATTCCTGGGATGCTTCAATTATTGAGTTCCCCTGTGATGTATATTGGGTTTCATTTTGATCCACAGGCTATTAAACATGATCTATGACACTTTCAGAAAAGCTGTAGTTTGGAGTTCAGCCTGTAACTCAAACTTTTTTTTCTTCTATCATTGGTTATTAATGTGCATATAGCACCGAGAGAGCATAATGAAGAGGTGCACAGATATGCAGGAGCACAGTGCTGCTTTATAAGAACATAGTCAATAGGGTCAACTAGAACTAAATTAACTGTGTTGAGTGTCTTCAAACTCTGCTTTCTTATTAAAAGCAGTTCTCTTCACAGGCATGCAAAAAAGGCCATTTAAAATATTAGTCAATATGTTCTAACTCCAAAATGAAGCAAAGGAAAGGAAGAATAAGTAGTTCTATTTAAGCAGTGGAAAATACATGCTGTTTGGGCAAACAAGTACGATGTAGTCAGGAATATGGGTGCACTAGCTGAAACCAACAAAATACACCAAGAGGATAGCAATTTGCCATGGCTCAGAATGGAACATATTTGACTGTAAATAGGCTAAGAATGCATACCATATTTTTGTCAAAGAATAAACCATAGATTTAGAGGTCACCATTTCTTGGAAAACACATATTTGCGAGGAATAAGACTCTGTTTGCTTTTGTTGTGTGTTTGGTTGTTTTTTTCCCCCTAGAAGTAGCCAAAGACTATTAAGATAGCAAAAATGCTAACCGTGTTTAAAAGAAACCAGAACACACAGACAGTAGAGGCTAGAGAAATGGGCTGACCAGAACCTCATGAAGTTCCAAGGGAAATGTCAAATCCAGTACCTGGGGAGGAATAACCCCCTGCACCAATAAATGCTGGGGGCCACCCAGCATGAAAGCAGCTTGGCAGAAAAGGGTGTAGGCGGCCTGGTGGACACCAAGTTGAACACGAGCTAGCAATGTGTCCTTGCCGCAAAGAAGGCCAGTATAATCTGAGTTGCATTGTAGTAGATCTACTGCCAGTAGATTGAGGGAGGTGATCCTTCCCCTCAACTCAGCACTGGTGTGGGCAAACCTGGAGTACTGTCCACAGTTCTGGGCTCCCCAGTACAAGAGAGACATGGGACACACTGGAGACAGTCCAACAAAGAGCCATCTCTCCTATAAGGAAAGGCTGGGAGACCTGGGACTCTTCAGCCTGGAGAAGAGAAGGCTCAGGGAGGGGGGATCTTACCAATGATATAAACACCTGAAGGGAGGGTGCAAAAAGGACAGAGCCAGGCTCTTGCCAGTGGTGCCCAGTGACAGGACCAGAGCCAATAGGCACAAACTGAAACACAGAAGGCTCCCTCTGAACATCAGGAAACACTTTTTCACTGTCAGAGTGGCTGACCACTGGCACAGGTTGGCCAGGGAGGTTGTGGAGTCTCCATCCTTGGAGATACTCAAAAGTCACCTGGACATGGTCCTGGGCGACCAACTCTAGGAGTCTCTGCTTGGGCAGGGAGCTGGGACAAGATGACCTCCAGAGGTCCCTTCCAATCTCAACTGTTTCTGTGATTCTGTAAACTATTCTGTCTAAGAATCTAGTTGCTTCAGTAATACTATGCCTTATTGCAGCCTCTCCACTTTCAAGAATAATTTTCTTTTATATGATCCTGATATGTAACTGCATGATCATATACATGTGTATACATGAGCACACACACACACATTTACATTCAAAAAAGCATACATGAACAATTCTAAAACATCTCACAGTGTTGCATTACCTTTTTTTTTTTTCATTTCTATAGCAGTAATGAACAAAAATGCAATACTGTTCTTTGTGGCAACATGACTCCAAGAAAGAAGTGCTTATTTTTATTATGCTATTCGGAAATGACAAGAGGTGCAAACCAGGATGGCATGTTAAAGAACTCTTAATGCAAAAATAGATAAGCTCTTATATCCATACCTTTTTTTCCTTATTTTCTTTATCTGTAAAATATTGATAATTAATCATTAATTTACTGGCCTTTCAAATATGTAACAAGCATTCACTAGCAAGACAGATTCAATGTAAACTCCATTCAGCTTCCTATCCCCTGAAAATAGTTTAATGCTTGCGTTTAAAAAATGTCATAGAGTTGACTTAGTATTCAGATTAGCTGGTTTTGCCTATTAGCATAAGGACAGGTTAATAATAACGAAAAATGTTGAATTATTCTTTGTTCCTGTCTTCACAGCAATGATCATTATTTTTCTTTTCTATCTTGGTCATTCATAGTAGGATCAGTTTACCCTAGTATAACATTTTGATGAAGATGAACATTATCTCGAAATTAGGAGCACTTAGGTATCTTTCAATTTTTTCAATTCACAAACAGAGAGAACAATTTTCTGAGGTATGTTCACCATCTACCTACTTAATTTATATGAACTGTGCCACTATCACTTAATTTAAAAAAATAAAGTTCACTTCTCCGGAAAAGAAATGGGGTTTAGTTTTACCCTCTTGGTCCTTCTACAAGCCGTGAGACTCATAACAATGGATGAAAATGTCCACTGCCCTGGGTAACACGCTGTACAAATTAAATAGTACTGTCTTTGTTCACACAGAAATAGCAAGAAGCACTTATGCAGTGCTTAAGCACCCTTTAGTCAACTGAATCTGTGGCAACAAAGTAGAGAATGCAGTCCCACTGAATCTCCCCACTGCCTTTGTTTCTGTGATCTTTCAGAAGAAGAGAAGGCTTTTTAGATGCTTCCTATAAAAACCAGAAAGATTTGTTATGTGTGACACTTTTAACAATGCAAAGGTTTAAAATCAGCTTGCTTGTTTTCTATACATGACCTGAAAGCTAGAATGACCTTCAGGTTTTAGCAAGACAGTATGCAAAATTTTTCAGACATTGGACAAGTGAAACTTAGGCTTCCCCTGTAAGAAGGGAGTATACAGAAAACATTCCCCACTATTGTAGATTATGTGCTTGGGTCCTGAAAGAATGGTCATGTTAGCTAGTCATAGTGAGATATTTTTTAAACTGAATTAAGTACCACACTTACACATGGCCATATCGCTCCTAGTACCTGAGGTACGCTCACAGAGCATGACATACTGTGATAAAAGTACATCTTGCGTCGATCTCCCTGGAAGGTTTGGTGCTTTACTTTGAATCTGCCAGTCTCTCATGATTTTATTTCCTCACAATATTTTTTTCCACTTTGTCTATCCCCTCCAGCTTCATTTCATGCCATTATATGTGTTACCACATGGAGAAAAGATTGGACCCTCCATTATCCTTAAAAGGATTTCAAGCAAGAAACAACTAGTGCAAAACCTACTTCACCTCTGGAGATCTGAACAATCTTGCTCTGCAGGTGGCTCATGGAAGATGAAATCCTTGTTCAGACTGAATGAAACGTATGGAGCTGCAGCAGACTCCCTCCCCACAGCTTCGATCATTTCTATAGGCTGAGCACTAGGGATCAATAGACCTCAGTCCCCAGTGGACCTTGAACACACACAACTCAACGTTAAGTCTCTGCCAAAAGTTGCCCTGCACTCTCATCTGGTAAACCATACAGCAGCAGAGCCATTTGGGTTTCTTCTTTGTTCTGAGAACTGAGGGGTAGTTTCAGCAGCTGTGTAGCAGTGCTCTTACAAAAGTGATGTTTCGTTGCCAGATGTGTTGTTACCACTGGATGGCATGTAAATATCATCAGTTCAAGATATCACCTGATACTGCAAGGCTGAGGGGTTGAACAGAAATAGTCAGCTATCCAAAGGACAGAACTTAGATGGTTAAAATTAAGTGGAAGGTAATTAAGTGATATCGATTCTTGCCTTGTCATCTCAATTGAAACAGTACCAGTGACCTAGAGAAAGTAAAGATTTCCTTATGAATAGAACTGCTTTTAACTGGTACTACCGACTCCTGAAAAGCCAGTCTGGAAGAGCGGCCAAGCAGAGAGCTAAAACAGAAATTTCTACAATGGACACACCATGAACTAACAAAATTTCACATAGGACTACTACAGAAAGCACGGGCTGGAAGCAGTTCACATTTTTGCCTTGTCTTATTACACCTACTGTAGGTTACAATACAGTCATACAAATATACCTCCCTTCTTTTCCCATAGACATGTCTGCTATGTCAGTCACCCCATGAAAGAGCAAGCATGAGATCAGGTCAGTCTCACAATCCATTATATGCGGCTGAAACTTAAGCAGGGGTATAATCCTACCAACGTAAAATACATGCTGAAGTGTTGCTAGCACCTGGGACTAATGTCAATGAAATGGACACCATCAATGTAAAATGCACTGATCCCTACTTCTCCTGATGGAGACTTCAACAGAAAATTTGTTCCCTTAGTCTAGCACTAACAGCTCAGTACTCATGCAAGAATAAACATAACAAAGACATAAATTCCAGTTATGAGCAGATATAGAAACCGAAGTATTGTATTTTGAATTATTTTTAAAAAAGACATGTTATTTTTGTGTTCTTACATCTCAAGTCTACAGAGGAGACATTTAAAACAAAGTCATGCTAAATATCTTTTTTAATTAACAGCTACAGACACTTTTGTACTGATGAGTTATATAAAACTGCAGGGAAAAAAATGTTAAAAGGGAAAGTGTGCAAATCCCTCATTAACAAGGTACTGAAACACTGCTATAATTTTTCTCTGCTATTCCACTGTACTGTTCCTTCTCATTTATCAGAGCTCAGATCTCTCTGCTTAATAATAACAGTCATTTACATGCAGCTAACCTACAAAGATTTTATTCATTTGCTGCTGTGTATTATGTACTATTAGTTGCAATATAAGAGATGTTGTTACTCTAACAAGTGATTGCTTATTGTATTATTAAATTTCTGAGCACCATCCTCTGCTGAGGAATGGTCACACTACAGCGTAAGTCCTGGTTATTATTGTATTACTCATTTTGCGGTTTCAGGGCTTATTGTGCCTCTCTCCCCTTCGGTCCTTCCCCTGCAGCCCTGCCTCCACCAGCGCTCCTGCTCTCACCTCTCCAAAAATGCTGCGTTTCTGCCCCTCTCGAACACAATACTGAGAATTCAGCTGTATAATGGGGGTCAAAACCAGCACACAGCCTGCTCAGGATTTTGTGTTGGGTTCTTCGTACTTGTGTTTATGAACTAAGACAGCCAGGTTGGGATCCTGGCATCCCTAAGGTTCCCCTCCTGAATAATGAAGCCAGACAAGTTTTTCTCAAGGGTGGCTCTGACCCTAGGTTGCCTAAGTCATGATCTGGGAGTTCGCCTTCTCCTTCTCCATGTTAAAGATGGAAGGAAACTGCCAAGTTAAGTAGCTTCCTTGGATAAGTGCCTCACGCTATAAAAGATGAATCTGGAGCTTTTATTGACCCTGAGGATATATACTTGACAAACAAAATTTCTTCAGACAACCCCTCTGGAGGTCCCCATCTGATTGCCTGAAATGACAATCCATTCCCCTGGAAGGCCTTTCTTTTAGAGCTGCCAAAGCAATCTCTTCTACTTGTGGATTTTTGTTTCTTGAAGTCCACAACAGATTTCTATGTTGCTTTGAGAGAAAGCAAAAAGGTTAAGGGATGGCACCATCTCTTAACAATCCTTATATGTTGGCAAAAAAAAAAAATAAACCAACCAGAACTTGACCTACTCTTTTTCTTTCTGTTCTTTTTCAAAAACACTTCTACATGATCACGTTATTTCAATGCAACAGGAAAGTATTTGGGATCAGAAATAATTAGATCAACATACAGAATTCACAAATGACTGATGAACACCTCCAGATCTGCCAGTCACAATGATTTAGCCAATCTAACTCCCATATACTTCCATGTAAATCTGACCATTGATTTTCCTGTCATGTGACGTGGCCCTCCACAGAAACTCGTGACAGAGCTAGAGTCAGTAAGCTACTTCTTACCACAAAAACTACTCATGTAAGCAAAATTCACAGAAACAGGTCTCTACCATTACTCTTCAAACACACACATTTAAATATTTCTTATACTTGAAGAAGAAAAGTAAATAAAACTCAAAAGTATAGTATGCAAGGATGCCAGGCATTCAAGTAACAACATTTTCCACACAAATCCCGAGTGGAAATACACCTGCAGTGACATGTTGGGGACTTTTCTTGTGCATAAACCTGGTCTCACTGCATTGAATGTTGTGGTTGTAATCTATGTCATTTTTCTCTTGTTATTCCAAAACATAGAAGGCAAATATTATTAATATAACCAACTGGAAGTCTAGTTTTCCCTTCCTATTCAAATCTCATACCACAGTCAATAGATATTTTGAATACATAAAGAATACTGAATCGGGTCCTTGATTAGTGTTTGATTTATACCACAAAGGCCACAAGACTCAGAGGTTGCCAAGGCAACACCACTTCAACCTCCTTACATTTCTGCTTTGATATGAAACCTCTCATTATATAAATGTATCACAACACCAGTCAGCATGACAGGCTATTTTACAAATAAGCCTTCAGATAGCAGACAGCTATATTCTTCTCTTTAGTTGGGGGGAAGGCAGTAATAAGGTTAGCTTTTACTAAGGGGGAGAGGCAAAAATGGCATTCCAAGCTATAGAAACTTTATTAGGAAATTGTATCCTGAACCTTCTAATACAGCCAATAAATTTTGTATTATTTGGCCAAAAATCCACAAAAGGGCAGGAAGCAAACAAACCAAAAAACCCCAAATACCACACAAGTAGAGTCTGAGACTGAGATGCTAGAATTTTGAGTAAGTGCAACTAACAACTGTGAATAAAAGTTTTACTGAACCATCAAAAATCGGATACTCCAGCATATGTTGTTTACAACTACAGAGCAGGCAAAGTTTAGTAAAGCATAAAAGACCTGCCAGGAACTTACTGGCACTTTTTTAACCCCAATTTTGAGGTCTAAAATGGTACTTTGCAATATACCACTAGCCTCCTTTACAGAGCAGTATTCAGCCTTCTTTACAGACACAGTAGTCTACCCACAGTGACACTCCAGGATCCTTCGGCAAAGCCAGGCTCCCCACAGGAGGGAGGGCTCTGTTAAAGATGGTTACTTCTCTGCCTCTTTCTTAGTCTTTTAGACCCTACTGCGTCTACGCAGACTACAAGCTGATCCAGAGTCCACATGGCATGGCTCGGTGTGTGGGTTAGCAACAAGATGGCAATAGTTCCAGATACATCCCTTCAAACCTTTCCTTGTGCCCTAGCACCCTCTGTGCTGCCAGGAGGCTATCCAAAGACAGCACTACTAACCATCAGCTAATTCTGCATCATCTGGAGACACTTCAGCGTAAGCTGAGAAAGCTGACTTTTCTAAAGAGAAGATAGTAACAAGTAAGAATATACAAAGATATTTGTAGCTATGGAAAAATATGAAAATTTGAATGGTCTGGGCTTCATTTTTTTATTTCTTCCCTCACTTCCATTTCTGGCTTGTAATTTCCAGGTACACTTTTCTCACTGCGACCCTGTGACATTCTGACCATCCTCAACAGTAAACAAAGTAAATCTTACAATGTGGCATAAGAGGAGCAAAAATACCACTGGAGAGAGCACACAATACTAGCAGAGGAATTGTTTGTTCATCCCATCAATTAATGTCAGTTCCAGGTCAGAGACAACTGCCCCTAGTTTGCAATGACAAAATAACACCACTTACAAATATTTATAGCTGCATGTAACAGTAGGTCCCCAATTACCACAGAGTGCCCATTTGTATGGTTTCTACAAGAAGAAATCCCTCTTTACTTACTTGTGAAGAATGTCACTGAAAAACACCTTACATCACAGGTGCCTTTATGGGTTACGCCATCTGCTATGCACTCAGAGTACTACAAAATCATCAGGGCATGGACTATCTTGGGCCACCCAACGCCAGCCAAAGCCTTGCTGTACTGTCTGTAGAACCAGCCAATACTTGCTGTAATCCCAAAAGATGAAGATGTTGTAAGACTGTGGATGTGCACAGAATTTCCAGTTTCACTGGGTAATGGAGTCATGTACCATTTATGCTGTTCTTTACCTCCCCAGCACCATGTTGTTTCTCATTCCCTAAAGCGTTCATGTGACTCAAATGACCAGGTAGTGGCTGACCCAAATCCTTCAGGCCACTCTTTCCTATCATCTTTCTGTTTTGCACATTGGAGACTCTGACAAGGGCAAATTTTATACCTAGAGTCCAAGGCCCCTGGAATTTAAAACAAACAAACAAACAGTATACCACAGGAAAGGAAAAAAAAGTGCTTCAGAGAGACACAGTTTATGTAGGACGGCTAGAAGATTGACATCAGAATCAGGTATCATGCTGCAATCCAGTCAGCCTTGACACATTTCCAGATAAAGTGGGCCATGGAAGCTGGAGAAAAGCCAGTACAGCAGAAAACCTTCAGGGTTATTTTGCATAGGACTATGCAAATTCTTCACGAAGCTGAGGACTTGAGATCAGAGGTATTTGCTTATCAACTTTCACCAGCACTAAAACTCACATAACTAACCTTAGAAGACAGCATGTTATTCTGAACACTATTGCTGAACAAGCAGCTGAATAAAATCAATTACTTGCTCAAGGAATATTCAAGACATACATTTCCTTAATTATTGTCAGATATGCAGGTCAACAAAAAGGAAGATTGATTCCTGGATAAATAGAACAACTATGATGTTAAAATGTTGTGTGGAAAGACAAATTGTGAATTAAAGCATTTTAATGCTCATTTTAGTGAAACGATTGGAATATTCAGGAAGTGCTTGCGGTCAAGAAACTGTATGCATCCCCATCTGCCTGTCGATGGCATAATGCAACAACCTTGCCAGTCTTCACCTTCTTATCACTCATACCTTGCTGATCAGGATGCATTCCCGATGCCCAGCCACGTATTTGCACTGATTAATGTAATACTAATATAATGACTATGCTGTTTGCATCAGCAATGCTAAAACAAATTGACACTAGCTGGAAAAGTCAAGTCAGCCTTATTTTTTGTGACCCAGTGCTGCCATCTCATCTGCTCACTGACACATATTGTGCCCCAAACTGACCCTCAGCATCCAAAAAGGAAAGTAACCCCAGACCTGTCACTGTAGAGAATCAGAGAGGTGAAATAAAATGGTTTAGTTGCATAGCAGGCTCATTTCCATAACGTCAAAAAGTTTCCCAACAGTTCTTAAAGCAACGCAACTAACAATCATCAAATTATTTGTTTGCTTTCTGCATCATCCGGGAGAGAATTTTGTGCCGTTCAGTGCCTTGCTTTGCTAGTGAGTTTTGGTCTGTTTTGTGGTAGATTTTCTTTCAGGCTTATGTGGGGAGGAGGGAAATAGGTTATGTTTTAGGATTTTAGTTTTCTTAGTGCTTCATCAGAGGAGGGATAAGAATCAAGAAAATGTCACCTTGCCCATGAAAAGAGTGGTTGACATCTGCAGGCAGGTTCAGTTCTTGGAAGAAACAGCACACAAGCTCCTTCCCCTCCAAGTTCTCTCCCACAAAACACTCAACTAGGAAATCTGCATTTCCAGCATCAGTATGTATCAGTACATAAAATAAAGCCAGGCATCTATTCGCCACCTTGACTGGAAGGACCATAGAGCAGCAGAGCAAAGAACTAGTTAAACTACACCTAAAAAGCCACTCACAATGTATGTCCTCAAAGCCATTTGTTGTGCTTCATCCCTTCCCTGACTGAGGAGTCCCTTCCATAGCATACATAAATCAAAAGGTGGCAGTTGCAGCATTGTTTCTTCTATGCTTTCCCATTGCTTCTTTCCAAATCCTCACTCCTCCATGGGCAGAGGAGATACTATACCACTTTGTGTGTGTGTACATATATACACATACAGGCTGCCTACTCTAATGAGAGGAAGAGAAGCCCCATATGAACGGATCATTACACATCCACACTTTGTGAAAGCACGATAAATGCAACCCACGTGTATCCACACTGTGGCTATGCAAAAGTGGAATACACTTCCCAAAACAATACAGACAGGATTAAGGAAGACCTCACCCCTAAAGACACCAACATCCAGCATAAACTGAAAGCAGTTCTGAAAGCTGCTGAAAGGAGAGCGGACATTATAGGAAGTATGCGTGTATATATAGTATGTATACCTCTCAGTTCCAGTTAAACTGAACTGTTTATCTGAACTGGACTGTTCATCAGGGAGTGTAGTGACAGGACAAGGGGGAATGGGTGTAAACTAAAAGAAGGGAGATTCAGATTAGATGTTAGGAAGAAATTCTCTACTGTGAGGGCGGTGAGGCACTGGAACAGGTTGCCCAAAGAAGCTGTGGATGCCCCATCCCTGGAAGTGTTCAAGGCCAGGTTGGATGGGGCTTTGGGCAGCCTGGTCTAGTGGAGCGTGTCCCGACCCATGGCAGGGGGGTTGGAACTAGATGATCTTTGAGGTCCCTTCCAACCCAAACCATTCTATGGTTCTAAATTCCTAGTAGTAAATTCTAGGAAAAAAATAAATGCAGAACACCAAAGCTGCTCCAGAGAGGAGCAAACAATGAATTAAATTCAATTCCTCACAGAATAGCTTATTCAGTAAAACATAATACCACAGTGTTTACTGGCTTCTTAATTAAGTCTTAACTACCGTTTCCCACTAGTAACTTCAAAAATTTACTGCTGCTTTTTTTAAGATATTAATGATTTTCTACCAGGATGGCAAAGAGTTGACAAAATGCTCACCAATGAAATTTTTCCCATGGTATTCCTGTGGTCATTTATGGGTTGTTTAACATCGGAAATTTATTCTTAAGCACTTCCTCACTTGCATTATCATAGATTATCATAGATAATGCAAGACAAGCTCCAAGGACAGTGGGACAGTCTGAAACAGGTAATGAAGACTCCAGCTAGATGAGAGATGCAGACAGCACTGTTCCTCTTCTCTCAGTTCTGCCAGCTGCTAACAGCTTTGATAGTAAGCTGAATAAGCCTGCACCTCTTACATTAAGAAAAAAATTCATTAGCCTTGTCTAAATAGAGAACAAGCTTAAATCCTACCAACATCTATTTAAGGACTAAATCCACATTCTACTGATTAACGGTGGGCAAAGTCAGAGGCTACTTCACATTCTTATCTGGCACAGAGATAAATCAGTAAGCTGCAGATAACTGTTCATGTGACACTCACCTGGTGTAGCTTCTGCCAAAATTCAGGTCCATCTTCCATTTTTCTTAAGCTTGGTGGAATGTACCAAAAGCAAACGTTCGCATACTCTGGCTAAACAAGAAAACAAGTGATAGCTTATTAGATGTAACAAATGGGACAGTAATACATATTATAGCCCTACAAAAAGCTCTGCTTTTTTTTTTTTTTGGCAGAGGCCGGGGGGAGGAGGTCTATGAGTTTATACATGTTTCATTAAAACGTCCTTTTCCAACTCACGTTTTGTTTCCCTTTTTAGAAACTAGAAATAGTTTTCATATCATTCACTTCTCTTCCTGCTGCCAGAAAAAGGAAATCTGTTGGGGTTCCTTTTTCATTTCTTCTTCCTATATATATATTTAACTCTGGTTTGCTCGCTAAAAACTTTCATTAGGAAAAAGAGAGACAATGTAAGAGAGACATAGAGAGGTAACTTACAGATTCCAAAACTGAAGCAACTTCAAATAGAAGGATACATTTTCTTTTTAGTGTTTTCTAAAAAATGAAAGTTTCCTATGATGCATTTTACAAAAACATATAAACTCAATTTTGGTCACCATTTAACACTTGCACACCTAGTCATTTTTCTACTGAACAATGCCAATCCCCTTTTATATCACATATCACGCAGCACACCAGACAGTGCTGGAGTTAATGCTTGCTTTCTCAGTTTCCACATTTTATAAGAATCTCAGGACCACTTGCAGGGTACGTGCCATATCCTGGATATATTTTGTCCAATATCCAAGCAGGCCTTTTGAGCAAAGATTGAGAGTCCACATCTCTTCTTCCGTCCAGAGAAATTTTGCCTTTAAACTCAGCAGAGAGTTAGCTGTAAGACTCCCAATAAGAACAGCTGTTCACCATGCATTATAAAATAAGGCATTTTGTGCTTATAAGGTTTCTGTTTCACATACGATTGAGAAAATGTTCCCAGAAGATCAGTCCAGGGTCTTTCTATATTTCCCGCTAATTTGGAACAATTTATTTATTTTTTTTTTAACCTGTACAGGTAGCAATAGCACAAGGAATAGATGTGCCTTCTAGCCCCATCCAACACTACCCATAAAACCCTCAGTCAATCTTGACCTATGTTATTTGCAACACAATATTTAACTGGGGTCTAGATTATAACTTGGATTATAAACTCACACCCCTCTCCTCAACCATGCACCATCCTCATTAGTACTGGTTGAAAGGAAAAAAAAAAAAAAAAAGAAGAAAAAAAAATGTAGTCAAAAGGGAGCTTGCTAGCTGGGTCACACCATCTCTTTGCCCCACTGTGAACGCGGCTGCCGTTACAATCCCAGGCAGTCTCCTGAATGAGGAGAGCCCACCAGCTGAGACATGTTCTTTCATGAAAGGGCACTGGGAACTGTTCATATCATTTTCTGCCTCACTTCAAAGAATGCATTAAATACAATTTAATCATCAAGAAGAATATTGTTGTCAGCAGGAACAGAGCTGCAAACCTGCCACCTGCTGCCACTGAATGAAATAAAGCTCAGCTCTTAAAGTCCCATTTCTTTCCCCAAAGAGCACGCATTGAGTACACACAAACACAGTCCCTGAAAAGGCAGTGGCTTCCTCATGAGCGCAAGCACTAGCTTGCTGTTAAAGGGTTTATTTTAAAACTATTTAAAATCAGATGGCAGTAGACAGATGGCATATATTACCATACTGACATTGCCTATATTGCCTTCTTGATTATCTCAGTTTCCTTTCACACATCAAATACATCATCCCCCTCTGAAAATACCATTCATCCTAGAAAAACTTAACTACTTCCAGCCATACTTAACTCTATTTCTGGTTATCTCATCGCAGCTCTTATCCAAGCAGGTAAGCAATTATAGTACAGAAGAGTTCAAGATGACTCAAGCGCGAGTAACATTTCCAGGCTGTAGAGTGGTTCTCGTTACAGGACTTCCCTCACTGCATGTATCAGAGGATCATCTTCCTGAGCTTCTTGTCCAAAGTCCAGCTTCCTTTCAGAAAGGGCTCACATAACTGGCTCTAGCTGCCTCCTGGGAGTCTTTCTTTGAATTCTCACTGCTCAACTTCCTTCTCATAGCCCACACTAGCACTTCTTCCAATCCCACTTTTAATCCAGGTGTCCTGTTCCTCCAGGAACTAAACAGCAGTCTCTGCTCTCACCAACAGCTTTCACATCTCCAGCAGTTCTGGGCTCTCTACTAAGCTCTACAATAATGGAGAACTAAGAGCTTTTAACAGATTTGCCACTTTAGTAACCTCATCATGTGCTGTTGGCCTAGAATTCTTCACTCCATGTAAAGTTTCTCAGTAAGTACTTTCAAATTAGCAGTTCTCAAAGTTAAAGGGAAAAGTTTATATTATATGAATAGTATAAAATATTTTTTGTATTTCATATTTCTTCTAGCCTAAGATGGAATGCTCATGGCATCAGCAAGTGTAAACCAAATCTGCAGCGTTATGGTTTTTTGGTCTCCATGTGTGGCACTTCGTTTCCCTTCCTCCTCCATGTGCTCTCTTCCTCCTCATGCTATATACCCAGCTTTCACACACATACGCTTCCAATAACACTGAAGATTTTTCTAAAAATGACAAATGTTTTCAATGTCCTCAGATATTAGTCATATTCAGCAAAAAGCTAGGCATAGGTGGAAAAACAGAGCGCTTTAGCTCTGTCCCCTTTTGTCACTCTTCCCTAAGCAAGATCACAAACAGGTAATAAGCTGACAGGTTTAGCAAAGACAGCTGAAAACCAAAACTTTTGGGTACTTTTGTAAGAAAATGAGTGTAGAATCAGGATTAAGGGATAAAAAATATAGACTTTAGTGATGAAATGTCCATTTTTAGGATCAAAATATTCTTCCATCCCATGCACAATCTTATCCATAAGCCTGGCAAGCCCTGGCAGCCAGACTTCACTTTCGCAGAAAGTGCTCCACCTATACTCCCGAGGCAATACAGGCCCAGAAGCTAGAAAAATAGGTGGAGTGATGGCAGGGAATACAGAACATGTTATGTGTTCAATCATAGCCATGCATCTCCAATACTTAAAGCTTATTAAATTTTATACTTCAAATACAACCTGGCAATTAGCTTAAAAGAACAAAATCAAACAGTAGACACCCCCCAACAACAATAGCAACAGTTCAGTTCCATTTTCACTTACCTCCAAAATAAGCTGGAATCCCTCTCTTTTCTTAATTTCCTCCACTAGATATCTGTAATTAAAGATGTAGGGTTTTAAATCATAGAACAAAGCAATACATACAAATACAACAAAAAGTCTTAAACATTTATACACTTTTTTCCCAATTTTCTTCCCTCCCCCCCCCAAAAGAAACCACAGAGTTAAACCTCATTTCTCCCTGCTGTGAAAATGCAGTAGCTACCAGCTCCTAGAAACAAATGAAGGCTACAGACAGCCAAGGAGCACTGAGGAGAGGCCAAATTCTGTCCTCAGGCAGATTTTCAGTGGAGCCACATGGCACAAGTTGATCCTATTTGCATCAGACTGTGAACTTCCTCAATGCAAATTTCCATTGATGTTGCTCTTTACAAATTAATTCCTCCATCTCTTTTTCTCAAGTGCTGATGCTGTGATGCCATGTTATTTTATGGTCACCCTGACATCTCTTGCACTACTACTGTCACTGGGACCTCTTAGTTTAGCCCAAAACATAGAAGTTTCCATGTACTTCAAGCCTAGCAATTTTCCTAGTGCTGTCCTTGTTCCACACCGTACACAACAGTGCCCATTTCCATTCAGAGAGTCACTGCTGATGCACAATAATCCCTGGTGTCATGGTTTTACCCCAGCTGTCGGCTGGGCACCATGTAGATGCTCGCTAAGTCCCCCTCATTGGAAAGGGGGAGAGAATCGGCAGAGTGAAAGTGAGAGACGCCTGGGCTCAGGTACAGGAGTTCAGTCAGAGAAGCAACCGCCGCGTGCACAAGCACAGCAAACCCAGCGGTTCCTTCCCCGCTGCCCACGGCAGGCAGGGGTTCAGCCACCCCCAGGGCAGCGGGGCTCCGTCACGGTAACGGTGACTTGGGAAGGCAAACGGCATCGCTCCGAACGCCGCTGCCCCCCTTCCTCTTCCCCCAGCCCCTTACAAACCGAGCATGGCGCCATATGGTACGGAATGTCCCTTTGGTCACTTGGGGTCAGCTGCCCTGTCTGTCCCCTCCCAACTCCCCGCGCACCCCCAGCCATCCCGCCGGCGGGGCCGTGCGAGAAGCAGCAAAGGCCTTGGCTCTGTGTGAGCATCGCTCAGCAGCAGCAAAAACATCTCTGCACTATCAGCGCTGCTTCCAGCACAAACCCAAACACAGCCCCACGCTGGCTGCCGTGAAGAAAATTAACTCTCTCTCAGCTGAAACCAGGGCACCTGGGCATCCTATGCTAACAATACATTAAAATAAGTATTGCTTTTCTCTTTCACCTGTCAGTATGAAAAACAGGTCTGAATCAAAACTTCGGATCCAAACAGCTTCAATCTATAAAAAATTTTTAAATCATGACCTCAACTTTGCCATGGCACACGCCACACAGGAATTCTGAAGCAAGGAAGACACTTTGACATAGCTGGGACTGCTCTCTTTATTCCCCTCACAAAGCCTTCCTAAGGAAAACTTCAAAGAAATCACCTCAAATTCACAGTTTTTCCATTTCAACAGAACTTTAGTCTTCTACACAAAGATTTTGCTAACAGTATTAAAACTAAGACAGTTAAAACTACCGCCTGTGTACAGATGTGTTCTTTTGTTGCATTAATTTGGCATTTTCCTGCCTGCAGCTGCATTATTGGTCATCACACAAATCATTCTTTCATCCACCATTTGACAAAGAAAAATATTGTCAAAATAACCCTCCTTTGTCCTATCCACCTGCCTGACACCTGCCCCCATAGGGACACCTCTAGCACAGTCGTATCTGCAACGCCTGCTATTCGGCAGATGTACTGCAGAAACAGGTTGGTTGGGGAGGCAGTAAACAATACCCTAGACGGTACACATTTTTCAAAACAGAGCACGGGGAGTTGTCACGCTGTTTATCATTAACAAGGATGGTACGTGTGACTCATTACCTCTTAGCACACATCCCTGCAAAACGATGTCTGTGGTAGAGCGCCAGTTCCCACAACACGCAGCTCTAGGGGTTGTGCAGCACTGCGCGCTGTTGAGATGTTTCCTCTCACTATAGTAAGTCGAGATTCTGGGTCTTTTCTGCAATGACTATTTAGATCCTACTGTGTGCATTTGTTACCTGATTGTTAACGCCCACACTAAAAAGAGAGGCATGCTGAAAGGTAAGTAGGAGAAAAGACATCATGTGAGCGTGTTGGGAGGACCCTGTTTCTGAAGAAGCTCAGTGCTTTTGTCCTGTTGATTAGAAGATACTTGTCTGTGCCATAAAACCAACATTCAGCAAAATCAGCAAGCTATTCACAAGAAAGTGGCCCTCAATTTTAATTTTTTTTTAATAAATCATGAAAACACCCCTAACGTATGCTATTTTACAACACTTAATACCCGTTCCTCTTACCTTAAGTGCCTGATTTTTTTAGACCACCATCCAACACAGGACATGTGATGTCAGTCAAGCTCACAATACTGTTAATCATGTTCTTAACTACATTGCCAATAGCCTAAGAAGGTAGCCATTAGAAAATCCATCACCCATGATTTATCTTGCCAGGACCATTTGATGGCAGTGGAGCAATTTACTCTGTGCATCTTTCCACAGTTGACAGTGGAGTTTTATTATCGTGTCACAGTTGTAGAACTGTAGACGTTAAGTCTCAGTGAGGACTGGAGTGCACAGAGAAGTGGTATTTGCTATGATTAAGCCTTGAAGAAAATGAGGGGTGGAGATCTGCAGTGAAAGTAGACATATGTCTGCTAAGAGTGGGTGTCAGAAGAGGAATGAGGCAGAAAAACTGCAAAGATGCTGAAGCATAAAATGCAGAGGTGGTTATAGCTGCATTCTAAAAGCAGTTTACTTCTATTTTCTTTCTAGTGTACTTCATAACACAACATCCCTGCATCAAAAATAATTGGGGGAAAAAAAACAGCAAAAAAAATTCTGAAGTGATCAGTAGGATGCTCTACCGTAGGTATTTTAAAAATAAACCTTTCCAAATAGGTAGCATCACAATATTCCTGGGATATCTAATACATTGAAAACATGATTCATTTCCAGAACAAGAAGAAATCAACGGAATTGCCAATAAACAGTTTGATGCAACAGAAATACAACCCTGCAATTACACTAAAACCTTTGCGGCTCTGTCTGGCCATGGGGGAAAAAAAAGTAATCTTGCTCTTAAGTTCTATAGTCAGTGGACTAGTTCCAGAATTAATCCAGGTCTGTGTCCAGGAATGCTGAAATACCGTATTTGCAACATCAAAGTAAAACCTACTGCAGCAAATCAGCAGAAAGGGTGCACAGCTGTTGAGTAGTCAGGAAACCTGGCATAGTGCCCAATAAACCTGATGTCTCAGCTGCAAAGCACCCATGTCCACGCAAACGCAAGCTACTGTAAAGAATATACTTCATCAGATAATGACTAAGAATTAAATTTATTCCTAAAGGCGTGGGGGCGGGGGGGGAAGACAACCCAGTCACTCCTTAGAAGCACTATCAGCTGAATCCTAATGTTCAAAGAAAGTATCGATCCCAGAAAGGTCATTAATCACTACGCTCCCCAAATGACCTTGGCCAGTGACCTTGATAAGGCTGAATTGTCCTCCTGATAGTGGAATGAATTACTTACCCTGTACAGACACAGAACAGTACAATGCTTTGGAACAAAACTGAGGTGCAATTTAACCAGAAGTTATTAAGGAACACTTAACTAGTGAAACAATGAGTGGTTTTGAGGAAACAAAATAGAGAAAAAAGCCACAGATCATTTGGGCTTTTCTGGTTTTGCTGCCTTCTTTTCATTCCTTTCTAATCCACTCTGGGTTTAGCTCATAGATATTTTTACCTTTTCTTTGACTTCACTAAAGTGAGTCTATTCCTTTAATTTTCACTGGAGTAAACATTCAATTCTTTTTAACTTGGTAGTTCATATTAAAAGAATAGCAATATGATATGGGTGACTGTTTTTCAATATTAGTGATTTGACTTATGGTAGTGTGTAGCTAGCCCAGGAATTGGTGGAGATTTCACTGTGGTTTATCTTGTACAAATTCTGAACAAATATGATACTTCAAGTGAATTGTTTTAATTGGTCATTTTCTTATTTCAATGTTGTTTCTTCTATCGGAAGACCAAACTATCTGCATATGGAAGTATCTTCCCAGAAACTGAGACATTACCATCACTTTAGAAACACCTTCTAGCAAGAATTTTGCAGAATTCACTTGTGAAACTCAGTTCCGCAAGACCAAAAACATAGTAAAATTGAACAGGGCAGGCAAGGGGAAGATCACAAGAAAAAGGTGCTTCAGTCCCTAACAGAACATACTGTAAGCATTAAGAACTTCAGCAAACTTGTGGAGAAAAAATTAGTAGTATTTCAGAACAATATGCCTTCATATATCTCTACTACATCCTAACATTAACGGAGTGTCCTCGTACAAATATCCCCAAATCATCGGTTTTCTGCGTTTCCTCAGTCATGAGGCATGAAGTGAACAGAAGAATGCTAATTCACTTCTTGCTAGACACACCTCAGAGCCTGGCACATAGGGCTGCTTTTACACTAACACCAGAACACACAGTTATGAGTTGAGGGTGTATTGGGAAACCTGTCCTATGTCTGATTCAGATAACATAAATGTTAAATAATGTAGACTGATAATCTAATTTGGACTTCTATGTTTATCATATCTATGTTTATTGCTAAAAGAAATAATTACCCAAAAATAATTGGGGGAATGTAATAACGCTAATTACTATTGCTGTTAGTTCCTCCTATTATACACAAGCAAAAGGGGGGGGAAGTAACAATATGGTGTATATATGGAGCATCAACATTGTCCACATTTCAGTCAATTAAACAGAGTAGACATATTCACAACTGCGAGGCGGTACCTAGCCAAAGCCAGTGCCCTATTCACTCTCTCCTCGAGGCCTGTGGTTCCCAGTGCTTTCCACATCAGCCAGAATTTGAACGCATCTGGACGCCTGCTGCACTGCATGGACTTGTCACCAGTGTCATAGCTGACATCGTAGAACTTGTCCTGCTGGAACAGGTATGCGGCCTTGGCAGAGTAACACTTCTTCAGGAGGCCCTATTAGAAACACAATAAAGACTTAGACTGCTGATAAGCATTTTCAAACCTTTTTATCTTCACAAACCAAAGCCGTTTTTTCCTGTCTGTACAAACTGCTTAGTAAAATAGAACTGGATATGCAGGAAACTATCCAAAGCTTATGACATGGTTTAAGAACCCTGGACGAACCTGAACCCAGTGGTCAGCACTGACAACAAGGAAACTTTTTTTTCATTATTTTCTTCTTAATGTCACTGAAGAGTTGCAGGTTGAAGAAAAAATCTGACTCAGATCTCAAGAAAACATGAGAGTAAGTACCACCAAAACAGCTGCCCAAACACATACATAGGTGGGAAAGAGGGAGGAGACGGAGAAGCCTATGGCGGCTGCGTGAGTCTATAGATTGAAAGAACAGGTCCTGAGGAGCTTCCTACGTGTTCACAAATGGCTCAATCTACTCCTTCTTTGTCAAACAAATAACTTTATTTATACACAGCACAGTTAATTATAGGTAGGGAAAAATTCTAGCCCCAGGAAACAAATGTTTAGCCATCACCAGAAACTAAAGTCACTGAGGATTTAGTATAGGCTGAGTGGAAACACCATGAGCAGATTAGTACAATCCCAATTTTTGTCTTTTTTCACAGTTCAGACAATTCTAACATTTGAAAATAACCTCAGAAAAAGTACTGTAGCATACTCTAATTATGATTTGTTAATGAAATTATTTTTATTCAGCAATCTTCACCCTCCAACTTCTAAGAGGCTGCCTGGGCAGAGATGAGCAGCAGTAAACAGGCAAAGATAAATGAGTAATGTGGCAAATTCCAGCAAAGAACAAAGCTGGAAAACAGAAAGCACAGAGGCTGTTACAGGTTTAAAGGGGCAGGAGAAGAGAAGAGACATAGGACCAGCCATTGGCTGAAGAATGAAATACTGGAGTATATTCTGTAATACTATGAAGTAGAGAGAAGGGCTGGCAGAAAGCACTTTACAAGAGCAGAGATCAGGGTGGCCCTACAAGGAGCCCAGGAGAGAGAAGAGGTTGTAGAATTGTCAGTGATGTTAAAAGCAGGTAAGAAAAATAAACCACCACCTAAAACATAATACTAGAATAGAAATTCAGATGAGGTTAAAAACATAGCTACAGCATCTGATTCAGATCTGCAAACATATTTAAGTGACAGTTGAACCAGAAGTCTTCTATGCAGAACAGACCAAGGAACAGAAGCGGACAGCATGACAGAAGTTGCTAAACAGTATCTCAAAGAGCATAATTCATTTTCCAATTCAATATCACTCTTCAATTTGAACCAACTGAAAAAGCATTTCACATTTCATGCTTTTCTCTGCATCTGCTGCAAGTCTGATTTTAAAATGGCAGACAGTGTCTGACATTACTCTTAATCAGTGTCCTATTTCTGATCAGTTCTCGATCTACATTACAATACACTACTGCTAACTTTGGAATTGGCAATAAAATAGAGAAAAAAGGGTCAAGACAAAAGAAATCCAAAGGAGAAATAATCCACTGTCATACACAGAATGTCTCCTTCTCCCCTAGCCTTTTCAATTCCCTCCATCGAGACTAAAAACAAACCAAACAAAAAGCCCAAACTGCACACCTATTTGTAGAGCACAAAAGGAGAACACCACTAAAGGTTTCTCTTTTGGTGAGTCTCCCTACAACTTCTGTAGAGGTTTGACAATCTCATAGTTATATCACTGGTTTGCAAAAAGAACAGCAAATTCAGTCTGAACTCTTTAGCCACAGAGGCAGCACATTCAGCCTGGTGAAGAGACAGTTTATGTGACAGCTTGGGGAAAAAGGGGGTAGCAGCTGCTCTCCCTCTGCAGTCATCAGAGTGATAATGTGCTGCTGCAGCACACAGCAGCGGTAGCTGGAAAGCCAATGCTACATGCAGTTTTTTGCAGCATATAAGGTTCTCACACCTACTTTCAAACTTTCTCAGAAAAAGAAGATGACATTAGAAACCAAAGACAAGTCAAGCACTGAAGCATCCATCCTTTACAGTTTTTCTACAGCTTTGTGTTCCCTGGCTAGCAGCTGCACAACAGGAACAGGAATCTGTTTGTCAAGCCATTGCGTCCTATTCATTCAGAGCTCCACACCTTGATTTTCAGGGAAAACACAAGTTTACTAGACATGGTGTGTATATATATATATATTAAAAAAAAAAAGGCAAGGACATCCACAAATTTAAGTTAATTGCTTTGTCTCTTACTGACTTTAAAATTTTGCACCGTGTTTCTGCAGTGAGTGTATAGCAGGGTTGACCAATATGGGACTATCTTCTGCTTTATCGGAATGTAATACAGCTGCACAATAGAGGACATCACAGGATATTAGTTCCCCTCATGCCTGTTGTCTGAGAAATAATAACTTGTTTGTCACAAGAAACCTAAACTCAGTAATATTACAGAAAGACTGAAAAGTTCACTTAAGATCACAGTACAGCTGCAGAGAGTTTCATAGTTTAAAAACAAATGCTCTAGAGTAAAAACACAACAACAAATAGTTCATATCCCTGAGTAAATTCAAATTCCTGAGAACATATTTCATTTAAAGAAAAAAAAAAAAAAGCAGGTACTGTCCTACTCTCTCGGTGTGTCTAAAGCTGACAAGACGTGCTGGCTTGATGATCCTTTTCTATCTGCTTATCTTACTAATAATGCCATATGCTTAAGAAATCCTGCTGAAGATATTGCCTATTGCCAGTGTCCAGAGGCAAGTACAGTGACATCCTCCAGCATGTCCCTAGTGCAGACAGGAGAAGAAAAAAAAAAAAAAGTCATGCTTTGTGAGAAAGAAAGAAATATGCCAGACTAATGCAAGAAGTAAAGTAGAGGGGAAAGAGAAGGCAAGCAAAAGAGAACGTTGAAGAATAGAATTTGGGCGGGGAGGACAACAGAAGAAGAAAAAAATCCAAGATAAATTTTATGTTCAAGAAAGCAGTTACTCCTTGATCACTGCTGTCTCAAAAGTAAGAGACTCAAACATGCTGAAGATATAAAAAGTCATCTCTGTTTTCCTAGTCAAATTATGGAAAAGTAGAACAAAAAGTTTAAAAGCATGCTTTCTAATTAAACATTCTCAGTCCCAAGCAGACTCCAACACAGTTTTCCACTCAGTGAGCTGCACCATCTGTTCAGAAGATTTGCAAAAATTTCATTACAACTGCCCCATTTGATAAGTTTAAGATTCTTTCTTCAGCATCTTTTATCTTTCTACCCTTTGTACAGAGACTAATAGTACCACTCTGCTTTACACTGAGGCTGTTAAAAGTTTAGAAAATGGAAATACTATTTTCACTATAAACCTTTGGTTTTAACGAAGCTTACGGATAGTTGCTATGTGTTCTAATTAATGGCAAATAAATATTATTGATAGCAAATAATTATTGATACTCAAACCAATATAAAAGCTCCAGTTTCATAATTGAACATATTTTTCTCATTGAACATACTTACCTACAGCAAGGCTTCTGCTCTCTTTCCATTTCAATTGCTAGTTAAAAGTGAATTTCAATTTCATTAACAAAATACCTTTTCCCCCCCAAGACAAACATCTTCCTGATTTTCCCCATCTGAAGCAATAAGGACAATCTTTTGAATGACATACGCGAAAATTCTCAAAAGCAGTGTCGTGCAAAAGGCCACCCCTGCAATTCACTTCAAGAAGTGAGAAGGTGCACTCAGTTGCACTAACAGCAAGCAGAAAGCAATGGGAATAGAGTATTCCCTGCAGCTGCCCTGGAAAGGGATCAGGGAACTAAGTATCTTGGTGATTCTGCTAATGATGAGGAAGAGATTACGCTGTAGACGGCTACCATGATCACCTCCATCAATTATATTCTATGCTAAACTGGGATTTCGTAGCTACGTTCTCTGAGACTTTATTTTTAACTAATAAACAAAATTCTGCTCATTGCCTAGAATTGATTGCTAATTACCTAACCTAGGGCTACACTCTAACGAGTCACAGAACTTTGGCATTGGTGATAAGCATTTGTTCTCTCTTTCTACGGTGATAATATTCATGTTTATATAGATTATAGCAAGGACAAACAAGACTAGCTCCGTGGTCTTTAGGGAGTGCATACAATCCAGGACTGATTCATAGTATTTTAAGAACATAGAAGAACAAAGTTGACTCACTAACATTTTGAGCATATCGGTCCATCTAGCTTTGTGTTTAAACAGTCACTGCAATTCACGCCGCAGCAACTGAAGTGTTTTCTGAGAAAGTCTATCTTATTACACAAGTGATGAAAGTTACTCAGGGTATGACAGTGAAAAAGGGTGTCCTGGTTTCAGCTGGGACAGAGTTAATACTCTTTCTAGCAGCTGGTTTAATGCTGTGGTTTGGACTTAGGATGAGAATAATGTTGATAATACACTAACATTTGGGTTGTTGCCAAGCAGTCAAGGACCTTTCAGCTTCTCATACTGTCCTGCCAAAAAGAAGGTGAGGGGTGCCCAAGAAGCTGGGAGGGGGCACAGCCAAGGGCATCTGACCCAAACTGGCCAAAGGGATATTCCATACAATATGACATCATGCTCCAAATGTAAGTGGAGGTTGGCCAGGAGGCATTGCGGCTCAGGAACTAGCTGAGTATCAGCTTTGGGTGGTGAGCAATTGTGCTGGGTATCACTTGTTTTGTATAGTCTATTATTATTATTTTTTCATTTTCTGTCCTATTAAACTGTCCTTATCTCAACCCATTAGTTTTACCTTTTCCTTTTCAATTCTCTCCTCCATCCCATTGTAGGGGAGAGTGGGGGAGAAGGGTAGAGAACCAAGGCTGTGTGGCTCTTTTAGCTGCTGCCTGATTAACCCATGGCAAAGTGACAGCTGTGCACTCAAGAACTACTGTCATTGATCTGAGCTTTTCCAGAGGATTAACCAATCTTTCTCTCCCTTTGGTGAAAATACTTCTCCCTTCTAATCCAGTCAAACACATATTTCTCTTTTCTGTGTCTACCTTCATTGGAAATCATTCTAATTTTGTTTCACTAAGGCTGGAAGATACTCTTTTATCAGTATTTCACTGCGGTTTATCTTTTTTTTATCTGTATAGGAAAATATTTAATAATACAATGTTTCATTCTGATATTCAAGCTGCAATGTTTTAAGCCTATTAACATCGCTAAAGCACATAGTATCAATAAAGCTATGTGGCAAAAAAAAGCCCAAACCAAACAAATGGTCACTATTAGTTTTGCTAATGGCAAATTAGGGTTTGCCACTACATCAGGAATGTGATGATTCCTTCTAAAGATTATCTTTTCATACATGAAGTAAAATACAAAGTTCGGGTTTGTTGAATGACCTACACCTTTAAAAAAAATTTTAAAAAAAAGAAAAGAGACCTAGAAAATGTGAGTATCCACCTATAATCACTTAACCTTAATCTTGAGTTAGTCCACAGTTTCCAAATGGTGCTCAAAGCAAATGGGAAGACAGGCTAACAAAACTTCCTCAATCAGACCTTCAAAGGGAGCGAGGCCTTGAGTTATAAATGGGACTTAACATCTACGTTTAACATTTCAGAAACTACCAGAGGTTCCTTGAACATAGACTAGCAGAGCAACGTGTGCCAAACTCTTGCAGGTCCCACTACCTCAGCACCCAGCTCCCACTGATGCATCCTAACCACAGCGTGAAGGAATTATATTCACATATAATTGTGTGCTTCATCTGCAGCCATAGGTATTTATGTAAATTAGGAGCAGTGGAACAAGCTCCAAAGTGCAAAACCAATACACGTACTCTTCCCTTCTCTTACTGGTGTCAAAATTGCATTTTTGATGGGAAACTGGGTTTACCTGCCTGTTCTGGTACGGAGAGGATTCAAAGTGAAACAAGGCCTTTTTGCCAAAGTGTCTTAAATACACATTTTATCTTTTTTTCTTAAGGATTTATAATCCAACACTTTAAAAAAGCTGATAACAAAGTACTCAGATCTGTACGTGCTTCTGTTTGCATATAAAGACTGCACTGGCACTTACACAAAACACGTTAAGTGCCAATTTTCCAGGAATTAAACAGAGTAAAATGCCCTCTCCTTCCCATGCAGAGAAATTTTCTGCCTTCCAGAACATGTCTCACTGTACAACAGGATCTGATTTTACGATCAGTAATACTCGTGTTTTCACCCCTCAACAGCACAGGATTCAGCTCTACAACTATTTCCAGCACAACGGTGCCCAACTGTGATTTAGAAATGGAACAGGATTGCTCTACCAGACATTACACTGCATGGAAGGAGAACACAGAACGGCTGCCAGAGCCCTGAACAGTGTTAGTAAAGGGACTCTAAATGCCAGGGCAGCTAGAATAATTCATTCCCCTCCGTTTCTTTCCTCTTTCTTCCTGAGAAATTTCCACTATGCTGCCCAAGTAGTCTAATCATGACCTGGGGCTATATCTACGTACTGGGCCTAATTAGTTAAAAATATAGCACTGGAGTCTTCCCAAGCCTGCAATTAAGAGACCACATTAATCTTAGTCAATAAATTCATTCTGCTTGTTTTTCATCCTGGAATAAAGATAAAGTGATGGACGGGTAGTCCTAGAGTCTAATCCTCTTTAATCCCACAGACTCTTGTCTAAGAAAACGAGGACACACACTTCTTGCTGTCCTGCCATGTCCTGCTCACCCCTGACTTGGAGCAATCAGCTCCAAGAGAACACTCCTTAGTACTTACGCTCTTTGGTCCTCATCAGTTCTTACTACCAGAAATTAGTAAGCAATTACATGGATAGCTAACTGCTAGCAGCTGAATAAAGACTATCGGCTGTTTTGACATTGACATTATGACATTTAGAAAAGTGATTTACAAACCACGGCCGCAAAATAGTGATGCAAACCTCAGAGGCTCCATATCTTCATGATGTTCAGCCATTCATAACCTAGTAAGTATAAGCTAAAACTCACCCCTGATGGTGGACAATGAGCATAAGTTTTAGCAGGGCTGAATCTGAACTGGGGCTTGAAATAATTGACTTCTTGCTGGTTTATTAGGATAGAAGAATTCCACAAAGATTTAAGCAAGGACTTTTACCACACTGCAAACTCATCTCACTTTTGTATTGTTTGAGATCAGAGCTCTGTTGTTTGCTTGCTGGACCTTTTAATTAGTCACGGTTTTTGGAAAGCCGAAAGCACCCTGGTGATGAGGAAGAACTAGCAGAGTAAGGAAAGGAGGCTCAGCACCTCTACCTGCACGTACTCCGACTCTTATCCCTCTCCTTTCCCATTCCAGTGCACCCATGTAAGAGGATGCGAAGAGAAGCTCTGCATACTTTAAACAGAGACGCAGTACTGCTGCAGTCCCAATGGATGACAGCTATTCTGAGGACTTTGATGAGCTCGGTGTGTAAGTGCTGCAGACCCAGGTGATAAAATACTCAATTCTGAATACAAATCATGTACAGAAGTTAACTAGCAAGGGTACCAGCTGCAAAATTTGACCATTGGTGAGTACAGTGACTTGGATTGGTTTGATCCTGCTCTCTTATTCACCCTTTAATTTTGTGGTGAAATTCAGAATAATATTAAGCCTTTTGCACTGCGGTGTAGTAAAATTGACTTGCAGTTGTTTTCTAATTATTTCCACTTCCTTATTACAGCAACGACAGCCTACTGCATTAAAGTAAAAAAAAAAAAAAGGAAAAAAGGACAGAAGGACTTACAGAGTTGTCTTTCACCAGAAGAGCACAGCACTGGACTCCTGCCAACAGCATTTTATGTGGATTCCAGGCGACAGAATCAGCCCTGAGAAATTTATAAACAGAGAAACGAAGGTGGAAATTGCACCTATAATCATGGGTATTAGAGAATCAAAAATGGTCAAATACAACCCAAGCAGACAAATCAGATTTCCCATTTTTTCCTTCCTGTATTCCAATATTTTCAGAGAGATTTCCAATTAATAGCAGTATGTATTTTGGAAAACACAGCTCTCATGGAGGCCAACAGGCTACACAACTTCCATCTCAGTCCCTGGTAAGTGTGCCCACGAACTAAAGTGACTTACCTGTGGATGCCATGAAGAAGTCTGCAATGCTTCCTTGATACCAAAGCTGAGCCACCCCAAGAAGCCTGTTGGAACATTTATAGAGCCAAGACAACATTATTTGTATAAAGTTCTTTTGATAACGTTTCAACTAATAATTTCTGAATATGTTGTATCTCATTTAAAACTTAGTTTACTACATGGTCAGTAGGCTCAATTTTGCCTTTAGTATCATCTACTGAAATAAAGACAGCAGCCTGGGGCTGTGCCTAAAATAAAGGAGCTGATGGTTTGTGCCACTATGTGAGCCATAAACATGCAGTCCCTTCTGTGTAAGCAAGAGCATTAATTGAAGTGTCCTTGCATAACCAGACCCATTCCTGATGCTGAATCAGAGCTGCTTCCTTTTCCCCAGCCTAAACCTAAGCAGCGAGAGCACAAAGCTCCATTTTGCGTATCTTCTTCCTGCTAGCTGTTTCCTTTCTGAGACAGTCACAAGGGAAATAGTAGAGAATTATAATCTCTGTCAATTGCAAAGTTCAAGCTCAAATTTTCCACAGAGTTTGGACATGAAAAGTGAAGTCAGTGAGAAGGCAGTAGCAGCTTTTCTGTTATCAGCAATCCAACTGATGTTAAATGAAGTAAACGTCACCACATCTCCCTCAGATCATCTACGAACTAAGTATGTTGTCTAAAAGTCATTTAGGCCTTTTCTGTAATGAGGGGCTCTCCACTGAGACTTCTTAGCAAGTGTCATTTTATCTATTCTAGATATTTGCCTTTGGGTGACACCTTTTGGAGATGTCTCTCACCATGGTCTATAGAAGGAATGCAGACAAAAAACTTTTAACACATTAATTTAGTTGCTGGCAACTGGATCCATGAATTCTGCAAGGATCAGATTTCACCCACCCAGTGTTGTAAATCTTCCTTTCTCAAAGAACAGTATTTGTAAAAAAAGGAGGTGTGGGGAGAAGACGTTACAAACAGTAGATGTGTCATACAGTGCATTTTGAGAAATTATTACTAAATATGAAAAAAAAAAAGATTTTCAATGTTCATGCAGGTAGAATCCACTTAAGCAAATTCCCTGTGAAGTAAGCAAGGCTCCTCAGAGACACACAGGAGGCATAAGTCCACAGAACATCTGGACTCAGCGTATTTTAAAAAAATATTCATATATTCTGGGCTAATGAAGAAAACAAACAAACAAACAAAAAAATCACTGATGTGAAGATTCCTGACCTAAGCATGGAGAATACAAGCTTGTTTGGCTTTTGTTCTTTTTTTTCCTTGAAAGAAACAGATGTGATAGCAGATCTATGAATTTAGCATCAGTATTTGCTTTGTAAACCATACATTAGGAATAAGATCTGTTATCTCTGGGAGACGGGAACGGTAAAGGCTCTCAAGGGAAATGAAAGGTTAATAACTTGTCTCAACACATGTCGTTCTCATTAATGCAGTACATTAATGCACCACATCATATTTTATGTTGTCATGCTCACAACATCCTTGCTGAGGAAAGGGCTGCTGCTCAATCTAAGGTAACTAAGGGACCTAAGGTAGGAAATAATTTCCGTCAAACTTCACAGTAATCCTGGGGCAGAACCATGACTTGAAACTGGGTTTCTTCAGTCAGCCCAAATTTGCCATATTATGGGAAGACAATCAAACTGAACTTCCTATTCATAGACAAATTTTACTCTTCTCATTCTATGATTCGATAAAGTCAAGATTCCCTGATTTTCATTATTCTTAAGCAGCCCACTGAAATACAATAAATCTCTACAAAATTTGCATCCAAAGGCATCGGTATTTGAAAAAAGTTGACATTTTCACAGACTCTGAAAAACAAGACTAGAAAGGCCCTCAAGAGGTCATCTGAACAGTGTACCACCCCCAAAGGCAGGATCAGCCACACTCATCTCATTTCTGTCAAACACTTGCCTTTTCTAGAGATTATTAACCAATGAACACACTCAGCTTGTGATTAGCATCAAAGTAAAAAGTAAGGTGCAGAGAGACATCAGCAATTGCTGCCTCCACAACATTACTGGCACTACTTTCTGCCTTTGTTTTAAAAATTACTGCTGGAGATCTGGAAGAGAGGGATGATGGTAGTGGAAGTCCAGGCATCTCCCCCACCCTTCAATCTCTCTTTGAGCCACAGTACTACAAGATTAATTTGTTCTCCATGCTTCTTTAACCAGTTCAAGGAACAAGCAGTCAGAGGAACAGATTATTCCTTTTCTTTTTGCAGCAGCTTTTAAAGCATCTGTAGACTATTATGCGTTGTCTCTTCGTCTTTTCTAGTTTAAGTAACATCAGTGCTTTCCATCTTCCCTCATTGGTCATAATTTCTAGACACGGTTCTGTTTATCCTCACTATTTTCTAGTCTTTCTCCCGTAGGTTCTTAACCTTCTTGAAATGCAGTTTTTTGTTTGGACACAATCTAGATAAAGCAGATGCAGCACCAAGCAGAAAGAGAGGATATTTTATGTATGTTCTTTACTGAATTCTGAAAGACATTTAACCCTATCTGAAAATGCTTACGACTGTTGATTTGTGATGTACTGCACACCCCAGATGTTTTTCTGAAGATCTGCTGTCTAGCCAACAATCCCCAGTCTGTGTTTGTGCAGTTGATTATTATAGCTTAAACTCAGAGCTTTCTCTTTATTGAACTGTAGCCTAGTTTTTCCACTTTTTTCTCCAAACTGTCAAGATCTCTTTGATTTCTAATCCTGTCCTCCCACTGCCTCTTGCAGCTGTTTTATGTCATTTTCAATTTTAGTCTTCGAATTCTTTTTCATCCAAGTTATTCATGAAAATACCAACTAAATTCTAACCTACGATGGACATTTGTGGAATCCTGCTCAAAATTCTCTACCCTCTCAGCAGATAACTGCTTCTGGGTTTGATTTTCCAGCCAGGTTTTCACTCACTACCACAGCTGCAGCTTGGCGTTTCTCTCTGGCTTTCTGAAGAGATGTTGCAAAACCACAATGGAGTTAACTGCTTCTCCTCCAGCCATGAGACTACAGAAGGAAGGCAGATTGATCAAACTAGACTGATACATTTTGTTTACGACAAATCCAGATGATCCAGCAATGCAGGGTAGCTCAAAACACAAAGATTGTCCGCTGCAGTTCAACTGGTAACTAGGTATGAGAAAATTACTGTTTCATATGCAACAAACTTCTTACAGCTGAATGACGGGAATCACAGTGTTCACAGTGTGATTATATTCACTACCCAAACACAGGCTAATAGGTCAAACCTCATTTTCTGCACTGGCCTAGTCACAGGAAAAAAAAAAAAAAAAGCCAAAGTGAGGACCAGCAGGGAAGAAATTCTCATACGTAGTATTTAAAGCTGCATGAACACAATACATGACAAACATAAGTGCTGAAGTGTGAATGCATGTTGATAATGCTGAACCAGTCAGTAAGGTATCACAGATGTATAATAGAATGCAAAAAGCAACTGGAATGCCTGCACAAATACTGTAATGTGCACAAGATAAGCCTGGTTATAGTCTTTGCACTTAGGCTGTTGAATGGCTCGACTGCTGAGATAGTTTGGGCTTATTGGCATTATCTTCTTAAAAGAACTTTTCCCTTAACTCCCTTTTCCTCTTTAGGTTTGTCTCCACATGAGAGCTTATCTACTATTTCTGCCTTTATTGAAATTTATCTTCCTGAAGCCCACTGATTTTATGTTGACATTCTCCCTTTTGCCTTCCTAAGAATCATGAGCTTTATCACTTCATATTTAATGAAAAGAGTCTCCCTAAGGCAAACATACCAATTTTTGGGATCAGAAAATATTCTGAAATGAGATACATCAGTGTAAATCTGGAAATAACACCACTGACATTCATATAAGTTACTCTTACAAACAGCTCTTGAGACCATTTGCAGTACATAATCTTGATTCCCATCAATGATACACAAAACGTCTTGAATCAGACAGATCTTCCCCTGTTTTTTTAGCTTTGTTTTAATTGTACTGTATCTTTTTTCCTCCAAAGTTACAGCAGGCCCAAACAGCAGTAGTCGCTTGCTATAATTCAGACTGCATAACGTGTAAATCATTCAACAAGAAGCCAGGCCTTTCAGAGGAATGTAGATCCTCAAAGCTTTCAAAAATATTACATTCTTGCCTATAAGGCTAGAAGGAAGTAAGGCTTGCTTAAAAACAAAGAAAAAAAATCCAACTCTTCACTATGTTTCTCGTACACTCTTTCTCAATGGCAGATACCTGGTCTCACTGTACCTTTTCACATGATAGTCCAGTAAACCTATTTCTAACGGTGCTGTGAGTGAAAAAAAGGTCACATTATGAATTACAGTCCGTTCATCCCACCACAGCACATTTGTATATACATGTATGCCTGCTGTCTCTAACATGGAAAGCTTTCAGTCTTTTCCCTATACCCTGTTCTCATATAGATAGAGCTAGAAACCTTAAAAAAAATAAAGAAACAACCATCCACTCAACTCTTTGTAAAGGGTGAAAGGAAAGATGGAAAAAATACTGCTAGAACTCCTGAGAACCATTAAGAGGTTCATAACATGAATCACATCTTAATGGAACAAATGTTAGGAGACTACTCATTGTCCTCCTACAGCCATTGGAGACGGCTCCAGCCACGTCTATTCAACTCACCTAAGATCTAACACAGATCAAATACGTCCCTCTTTCGACCAACTATATGCAGACACACGAGACTAGTGCCTAATGTGAATGCTGCACATGTGCTGAAAATCTGCCGGGTTGTTCTCACCAGCACACTGTTTAAATACTAGGGCTAAATTCTCCATCTTTGCCTCCAAGTCAATAAGAAAACTCTTGTGACTCACAGCGACTTTATTTATTAATGTCTGTGAGACATTCAGTTGAAACACACATCACTGCCTACGTGATTTTTCTTTAGATACTCAACATTAAACAAACACTTCAAAAATTTAGAGCAGGTCTAAAAATCTCCATCAATGTTGCTCTAGATTCTCTCATTGCTCCATGGCTTTTAACTTCGCCATTCTGGATTTGTGTCATTACAATTACAAAGAGAATGCAATTTTAGAAAATACGAAGAGGCCCTGTTTTAGAAAATACATTTACAGCTAATTCTTTCAGGTAATAAAAAGGCTCAATGATTATTCCAAAAAGGTCCATGAATGGATTTTAATATCCAAACCTAAAGTTATAAATAAATGAGAAAAGAAAAAATTCTAAACAATTTACGATATTGTAAGGAGATCTACAGGAAACTCAAACCCATAAATATGACATAGAATAATTTGACTGGTCGAGTCAGAAATAAACCTTTATTTTAATATGTACAAACCATAACCACATTTCTAACGTGTTCCTTCTCCAATAGAATGTGTAAAGAACTCAAAGTTATATTTGTATATAATCACTCTTGAAGCATTTTTCGGAGGTAACAAGAAGAAATTGATTTTAAAATGATTTTGAAATATAACCTGACAATGACAAAATAGCTTTGACTGTTTATCACAACCAAATTATTTGCTGTTTTTCAGCACATGTAACAGAAACAAATCAGAATTTATTTCTGTTCTCCATGAAAAGAAAAAAGTTATTAGAACCCAACTTCTACAAAGAAACATCAACAGTCAAAGAAAAATAGCAATTATTAAAAAAAAAATGCTAAACACAACTACAGGGTATACAAACTCACGTCAACATGAAGCCAGAGGCCATGCTTTTCACAGATATCGGCAATTTTATCCAGAGGATCAAACGCTCCCAGGACCGTTGTGCCTGCTGTAGCACAGACAAGAAACGGTGCTGATCCCTGCAATAGGATTCAAAACAAAAAATTGACATTTGCACTGCTCATTTCCCCCAGTACATCTGCAGAGCTAAAGTATAAAAAGGTCTAGGAATATAGGATGAAGATGCGACAGTCTACATTTTAGTTTCCCAGCAGAAGGTACTGCATTGAAAACTGCTGACTCTTTAAAAAAAGAAGAAGGGAATAAAAAAAAAAAAAGCATTGTCCATTTCCAGTTATCATCATCTCAGGGCAGACTTCACCAGCTTTAGACTGTTTTGACAGATGCTAGTTTTGTCAAGATCAAAACATACCGGATATTTGACATATTTCTTTATACACTGCTTTTCATTTCTCAGCCTTCCACATTTTACTACCGTATTTGCTGCCATTCTGCCAAATAAAATAAAGCTACTAGCTCAGCCAGCAGGCTACCCGTGCAAGTAAAGTGCTCATCCCTTTAGGGGTTCCACCTGCGTTGTCTCTACAGTGCCCCTATTCTCTGCCTGGTGAAGAGGAACCTTCTGCTAGGGAACGCAATTTGCCTTTGGCAGCACTGGCACATACTGGGACAGCCACAGCTGCCTGACCCTGACCTACAGCAAAGCACTGTTCTCTTGCTCCTCCTCCTGCCTAGAAAACAGGAAAGGCTGTAGATGGTCACTGAATGTCAGGAGAGGCACCACTGGGAATCTCAGACAGTTATAAGGTTAGACAGGCAGGATAAAGAAAACTATTGTCAGGCTGCAGTCTGAGACAACCATCACAAGCCAACTGTTCTGGTTTCAGTGGCTTTGCTTATTGTTTTCCCACTCAACTAATACCAGGGGTGCAATTACAATAGCAGGCTAGGCCACCTATACCAGCTGGCACCCACCCTTGCAGATGTATGTGCCTGTGCCTACTTAGGAGCAGAAAACGAAACAATGAAAAGAAGAATTGGTAGAGTTTGAAACAACTTCATGAAATCGAGGGTACCAGCCCTAGCGATGACTGTGCGGTCTCACGTGCGGGTAAATACACGCTGCATGAACGCCTCTGCCTGTTTCAGCATCTCACCCGCAGCATGACAACACAGTTACTGAAGAGGGACTAAAGCTGTTATTAAATTCTATAATCTGGAATCCCCGGAGCTCATTTGCAGTGAACTAAATCTCGCAGATGATGCAAGTCTCTCTGCTGATGTAACTCAGTATAGCTTCATTAAAATCAGACACCAGCAGAAAAATCAAACTCCGCATATGAGTTGTTAATGTATATTCACTTCAGGTGAAATCTGATCTCTCTTAAAACAAAAAATATTGTTGCCTCTTTTAAACATCTGCTACAGAGACAGACAGGCTTGATTCACTTTACACTCTGACAGTTTTATACTTCTTGAACAGCTTAGAGGACTGTTAGAACGATACATAATCATGATTTATTTTTATTTAACATTTCTTTACAAATTCCTAAAGCAGTGAAAAGTAACCTTGGAATTAATTTAATCTGATACGTTCACAAAGAATTACCAGCCTATAATTCACTTCTTGGTCATTCATTACTAGTACAATCTACCACAAAAGTCAATCAAACTTACAAACCAGCCTGAAGCTCAAGTGCAAACACTTGCGAGTGAGGTAAAGATGTATCTGCTGCACCCAGTTCCTTTTAGCGTTCTCGCCAGTTTTCTCCTACAGCTACATCCAAGTCAAAGGTCCCCCAGTGGCCAGAAGGTAACATGACTGAATATGGGGACAAGTCTGGCATCTCCACAAATTCCAAAGATTGTTACCATTACATTTTGCCCACAAAGAAGGAAATCAAATCTTTATTCTTCTTGACAATATAGTTAAATAAATCTGCCTGACTAAATTTACTAAATTGAGGCCTAAGACTCTTGCTATTCACAGTCAGTGATTAGTTTGTGCTCCTATCACTACAAATACATCCTCTGTTGTCTAGAGTAATTAGAATATTTACTGTAGTTCACTGAAGTGTCCTTCTGTAAAAGTTGCAAAGTAGCACTTTATCAAGGACAGACACACTTACTGAAGCTCTGATGAAATTAAAACCTTCCAATATACCTGTAACTTCCATTAAAATGTAAGCAAAACAGCGTTCTCCTGTAAGCAGAGCATTTTAATATAGAACATTTGTTTTTAAATTGCAGAGCACCATACTGAGATTGACCTTTTATTTAACATCATAAATGTCAGAGGATTTCTTTCAAATAACCATTAAATTTATTATTACATCAACAAACAAGAATTCTGTTTTTGCAAGAGTAAAGAGCTCATTCTCCTGTCAGCTTGCTTCCTCTTGTTCCATTTAATTTCAGTCCTTTCACGGTGGTCATTAGGGCCACCGTGTATCAGTAGTTATTCTATCTAGCATCGAACTCACAGAAGAGATGGCTGTTTGGCAGAAGATGTATCTAAGTCAGATCTTGGTGAAAGCTGTTGTGGCCATGCCAGTGCACAACAGAACAGCACTGCCTTGGCTTTTCTATCAGCTACAAAAGTATGTTTCTGAAGGTAGGATTCCATGGTAGGCATTGTGCACACCATGGATATTGCACTAGTTGCTTGGTATTCACAGATCGTGGACTAAGGACTGAGCTCCGAATCCTACTACTCTCATGCACAAACTGGAAGTGAGAAATAAGGTGAGGTAACTGAGCCAAAAAGATGCTTCATGCCTTAGAATTCACATTCAGTTCTCCAAGCTCTCTAAAATAAATTATGTTGACTGTTATAAGTGCTGTCCTACAGATCGTGGAAATGTATGTTAATACTCACATCAGTACATTTCCAGATGCTGGCCTTTGACTTTCTACTTGGCAAAGTCCCTGGGGGAGAAGAGGCACAAGACAGAATCTCTGCACTCTTGCTACAATACTGGAAAGGATCAAATTTAGCATTTGTAGCTTGTATGATAGTTTGAGAGACTAAGCCACATGTTACAGTTCTTGGTCACTGCAGAGGACAGAGCCATAGCAGCTGTAGTTAACTGAAAAACCTACAGTTTTCATTTATCATTTAAGGAAAACAAATACTGCATCCATTTAAAAAAAAAAGATCAAGGGCAAAAGAAATCCTGGAAGTGATGTGCTAAATACTTCAGAGCAGTGTTGTTCTCAGGACTTTCATTAGTAGTAAACAACCTATGGAATTTTTCCCTCTCATAAGGGTGTAGCACCTAGAAGCCTTGGCTTGTTACACAAGCTTGTGGCAAACAGACTGCACCTGTTAGAAAGACACTGGTACATTAACTGCCCTATTTTTAAGATTTCACTCACTCTTGGTTCTCCTTCCATTCACTCAGACACAAGCACGCAGTCTGCATACATTCTTCCTCTCTCCTTCACACTCTCTCTCCCCCTCTCACCTCTTTCCTGGCCCGTTGGACTTGTTTCTCCAGTTCCTCAGGTATCATCTTACCTCTAAGGGACACAGATTTAAAACTTTTTCAGTTACATTCAAATAGGTTGGTAACGAACAGCACTACTGCATTTTAAAAAGGCTCAGAGACCACAGCCACGGCTTTTGCTTCCTTACCTTTCATCTGTTTTGATGAAGTAAACATTCTCTGTACCAATACCCAGGAAGGAGGCTGCTTTCTTCATGGAGTAATGACACTGTAAATGAAAGTCACATGAAAAAAGTGAGTATGCAATTAAAAATAAATAAATAAATTCCTTAAAATAGGAAACAGTGGCACCGAAATTAAATAGCAGCTAACAGTCATGACAACAGTATACCCTAACACAAAAAGCAAACTGACAAAAGCTTCACAGCACCAAGACCGTCTTGTATTTAACAAGTAATGACAAACACTGAAAACAGGAGAAAATAAGACACACAAATAAAATAATGCGCACCATGATCAAAATACGGGCTGAAAAAAATAAAAAGCTCAGGTCTGTATGAGTTGTTTTAAATCTGGTTCTGCATTAGAATAGAAGTAGAGACTTTGAATTGTCATCAGGGAAGAATTATTGTTTCAAAACGTTTTAATAGCACTGAGTCAAAAGTATTGAAGAGCATAAGAGTTAGGAAATGCACGAGAAGAGAGGTCCAAAGGCTATTGAACTCAACAGCCTAGAAGCAACCTATAGGTCTGAAAGTCCAAAAGCATCACTCCTTGGAAACTGGAGCCTTAATTAGGACATATCTTGTGATATATGTAAAGCCTCTACTACTTTATGCTTGTGATTTTTCTGTATGCTTTCTCTAAGCATCAGCTGTTGTCCACTGCCAGACAGGATACTATGTCAAACCGATCCTTGGCCTGATCCAGCAACTCTGTTCATTGTATCAAGGAGCTCAAGTCCCAGGACTTACCAAAGCCTTTGGATGTGGTACAATTGGGACTTCCAAGGCCTTCAAAGGCCCATGTCTGCAAAGGGATCTGAAAATCTTGGTGTTTAGATACCAAGGTTGTTCACATAAATGTGGCTCTTAGAAGCCATTATAGAAGCAAGCAAAGTTTAGACAGGACTCAACACAGCTTCAAAAGTTAGTATCAATTTTGCAGAAGGTTCCAGTCTGGACCAGTCTGCATTTTCCAGAAAATGAAGTTGCTATAAGCAAAAAATTTTAGCTAGGTCTCACCACAGAGGTATCTTTGAATGAATACCGATACACGCAGCCCATTTCTCACTTTACACTGAGTAAGGGGCATTAGTGTATGAAACCTTAGAAGTGACTGTAAAACCAGAGGCCCCTTCACCTGCTCGAAGGATGTTAGAAATGGGTGTTTATTCATTGACAATGTGGTAAAACTGTGGCTCTGGTGATTCAAGCCTACAGTCCACTCTGTACTTTTTACAAGCTTTCTTCTGTTAAACAAACACTCAAGGTATATCTTACCATATTTCCAACATTCACCTCTATAAGGTCTGCTCTGCTATGGATACTGTTATTCCAGCATAAGAACATTTTGTCTCATTCCAGAATAAGAGTATGCTGATCTCGGCTTAATCCATCTTCAAGATTAGTCTGGGAATTCAAGATACAGTAACCTTCTTGATCTGAAGATCTGAACAACCTGCAGCATGTCAAATGCCTACCCACTCACAGCAATGGAGTCAGTTTTGAGAGTACGCAGCATCCCACAGGACCACCACAGTTCTCAGAATCAAGATCATCCAAGCCTTGGATTATCACTGCTCTTCTCAAAAAAATAAAATTGGCCTTTTTTCACATTATTACTTAAGAGTTAAACTAACGCATACTCCAGCAACCGTGAAGATGTCTAGAATTGTTACTTTTCATACAGGAGGTGAAGCCAGGTGGTTAATTAATTCCATTTTCTTCCAGAGAGTTCACACAAATGCAGTTACTGTCGAACATAATTATGAAAAATGTACAACATTTTAATGTGTGGGTATGAATATATTAAGGGTATTAAAGCCTGTCACGGTTATTTTGATGAGATGGATCATCTCAAAGGCCTCTTTTTTCTTTTTGACAAAAAGGTTTCCCCCATAATCACCCACTTTTTAAACAATGGCATAAAAAGACACTACCTGATACTATCAGGTAGCTTTAAGAAAATTTTTTAACATGACACATCCACAAAGCATTTAGGGCTCATTCATTTAGACTGTTACAAAAATAATAACATACATAGGTGGATAATTAGTCTTACATTACATCAAATTACATCAATAATGGGAATAACGATTGTAGAGTGGCTGTGTGCTGCTCAGAAGAAGTTTAGAGATGTTTTCAACTGATTAGTGAATCACTTAAAACACAAGTTGCCTCCATCACTGATTTCTATCCATTAGGTTCAAATGAAAGGTATGAATCACCAGGAATAATCTGATTGCTCCAAATTGACAAAGCAGTAGACCTGCAAGTTCAGAATACTAGTAAACAAGCAATCACTAAAAAATGTATTTTATTATAAAAAAATGTTATGGGAGTTTAGGAGAAAGATAAAAGAGGCTTGGCCACCTGAGAGATTACACCAAAAAGCAGAGGAAAAGAGAAGAACAAAGGGAATACCAAAACAAAACAGGCTGCAAAATACATTATTTCTCTCCTCCACAAGAATTTCTGTGCCTCTTGGAAATTTTTTTCAGTAGGACAGAAAAGGGACAAGTCTTATACTACTAAGTAGACTTGGAGTATGTCTCCTTGGATTAAAAAAGTAGTCTTTCACTTATATTGATTGAAAACATACAAGAATTTCTCCCCCCTGCCATTATCATTACTAGAAACCATTATGCTAAATTAGACTACATTATTTTAAGAAAAAATATACCAAAGAACATTTAGGAATTCCAGTCACAACAGTGTCAACTAATTCACTTGTTCATAGTTCCCTTTACAAAATAAAGGGAAAGAAATATCCAGATGAAAAAGTATTATCTGTATCTAGATTACACACATAATTTTGAATAATAATTTTAAATACTGTGAGTTCAGATTACTCGTCATGTCTTTTGCAGTTTTGTTTGGACACATTACTAAATCTGCAGCCATTTGTAGTAAGAAATTAATGCCTTGGAGCACAAGATCAAATTGGAACAGTGCATTTAGGATGTGCTGCTGTACTATTATAACTGTAGCTAGATATAGTTTTTGTTTCCTAATAATGTTTGCAAAGACAAGGTACTTTTCCCCTGTGCTCTTCAAAACAGAAGATAAATTTGTATTTTCTTGATTTTGAAAAGTTTCCTAGAAACATGATTGCATAATGCAATTACATTATTATGAGATTGTTTTATTACTCATTTTTGTCTGTTGTAATTTCAGCAGGGGACAACATGGTGAGTTAATGTTGTGTTCTCTCACTTTATTACTTTCATGATCAAGTTGCACTGGGGAGGAATTTAGTTTCATTGCATCTAAAAAACTGCTCATATCAGCACGCACATTTCAACTGTTCGCACATCCTTTTCTACCCTGAGTTACCTCAGATTTAGCAGATTTCTACCTTTCAGATCAATGCAATACATTCTTGGGTCAGAATAAAGTTCAGATGGGACTCAAATAGCAATCTACAGCTACAACTGCGTTCAGCTCCTACAGAGCCACAAATCACACCTCAAGAAATTGGGATATAACAATTTCTCTACTACTACCACCATCTCAAGAGGAATCACTCTGTAATTGTTCAGCAAGAGAACTATGCAGTAGTAGCACAAACAGCGTTCATTGTGTATCGCCATGATTTGAAGTGGCTAAGCATTTTACTTGCAGGAACAAGGAGTCTCTTTGTTCCTGAAGGCCAAACAGAGTATGTGAGGACCTTGGGTGGGCCATGCATTAAACATACACCTCCATGGTATCCAAGAACATAGAAAACATACATAGCTTCAGAAGACAGAAAATTAAGTCACTGACAAGACTGTGCATTCCCCTGCTCTACAGCAAGGCAACTCTTTCAGTTTGCCAAGTGCCAGACTGAAACTTTGAGACTTGGCAACTCAAGGCAAAAATTATTTCATTTGAACACAGTGTTGAACCCAAGCCCTAAAATGACAGAAGTGCCTTGAGCAGCCGTGTGTTTTGACTCCTTATCAATAATCTCAGTTCATTATGGCCTCATGGCTTCTCCACGCCAACACTGTTTGCCCAATTCACGTCAAAGACAAACACACGCTGTTAACTTCTCCAGAGTCATTTTTTTTGCTCCTCCATGTACCACTCCAGGGTGAAAAAAAAAACAACCAAAAACAAAAACCCCAAAATGCTAAATAAAAGAAGGTTCAAAACCAAAAACAAATAACAAAAAATTAAGAGTGGATGATGAAAGCATTTATGTACTTATTATCGTGTGGGCCATTTATTAAATATATTCTCAATATGACATATCTGAACTAAATAAAATTCGAAAAGGTAAAATAAGTTGGACTCAGTACAGGTGGATCTAAAATGAGGATATATGAATACACACATCTCCTTGCTCATAACCATGAATAAACACTAGAGATATTAGGAAATAGACTCAATATCTAACTACTAAAAGTGGCAATTCTGCAGCAAGTGATCATTGGAACTAGCACTGAAGTCAACATGGTTTTGTGAATCAAGCAAAGTGTTGGAGATCAAGAGCATTGCCTTACAAATAATTTACCAATTTATTTTTCCTGTTCAGTTCTGTGTTTCATGGTGTTGGTCTTTCTGGTGAAGCAAAGACATCAAAATAAATTTATTCTGGGAATCAAATAAAAAGGTTTTTGTCATGAAATTAAATGTTTGTTTGTTTTAGAGTACAAGAGTATACATTTTAGTTAAATTTTGCAATTAAATAAACTGTTATTTCATTATAAAAATTCTGTGTGTTTCACTTCAAAAGCATTAATGGAACATGTTTCAACCTCATTTTTACCTCCTTAGCTATTTTTAACGTGATGGACTAAGTATGAGCTGGCATGTCATTTCGTATACACACTTTTCAGAAAGAAAAAACCTAAATATATTTTGCCTGGGGAAAAAAAAATCCCTTTATTTAGGACATCTGGATTCAGTTCCAAAATATATGTACTGTCTTGGACAACTTATGCAACGCCTTCATCCCTTGGGCCTCTTCAAAATAAGCCTCTCATCTATTTACACTGCAAACTGTTGGTAGCATAAACTTAAGAGCTAAAATTATTCTAGTAACTATATATTCCCTAGTACAGTAAGGTTCTTACTTCCACTGGGGCCTTTATATAGTGGAGTCAGAATTAATAACAACTCTGTATTAATGAAATTATAAACTCTTAAAATCGGAGGAATAGGTGAGAGAATAAGTCTCAAAAAATTAGCTTCAGAATAAACATATGACTATAACTCCATTTCCCACAGGCAGTTTGGACAGCTATTATTCAAAAACTTCAACACTAGCCACATATTTTCAATTATTTAAAGAAATGTCTAAAGATCCAGCAGGTTATTCCAAAGTGCTTGACAGTGGTTTCGGTTTTGTACCACAGCCAGGATGTATTCAGACACAGGGTGGAGTGAGAGCTGCAGAGAGCCATCTCACAGGTACAAGTGCTCAGCTTAGTACAAATTAAACCTGCAGGAAAAAAACTTTGACATCCAAAACCTACCTATGGCTCCTGCTAGACTTTATGCTGTGGGAAATCAAATGCTGCAGACCTTGACAACATCCCACGTGCATTCTGCTTCAGGTTTGCCCCACGTACAACCTAGTCTTATATCAGCAGTTTCCAAGAGCAGGAACATCTGTGTTTGTGTTCTGAAAGGAAGGAAGCTTCTGCAGGGAAATTTACCATCAGACTTCTCTAAATAGCTCCAAAATTTCACATTATACACTGATGACAAATTTATTGCACCAGTGCCCCATCAGATATGCAAATGATATAATTTTGCAGCCACTGAAAAACAAAGCTCATTTTTAGAAATTCTATAACAGAAACAAAAACTTTTTTTGTTTTGTTTTTACCTCTTCTGAAGTGAACAGGACTAGTCTTGGTAAACCTGAAAGGCCTTTTTCCTTTATCTCAGGACAAAATTTGTATCTTGCTAAATTCATAGCATACATATTAGAAACAGAGCCACCTGCAGAAAGAGGCATACAGATACCGTATTAGCCACACTCTGAGCACCTGTCCTGTGTCTGAGTTCTTGATCTATTAGGGAAAAAAAAACCCATACAGTTAGCCTGTAGATGCACCCATCATGCTTATTTCCTCCCCAACAGACTAAGATGCATAACGAACTTTGGGCCCTGCAGCACGTATGGAAACAGAATGTGTTTGAATACTCTTTGGGGAAGGAATTCTTTACTGTGAAGGTGGTGAGGCACTGGAACAGGTTGCCCAGAGAAGCTGTGGATGCCCTGTCCCTGGAAGTGTTCAAGGCCAGGTTGGATGGAGCTTTGGGCAACCTGGTCTAGTTGTAGGGTGTCCCTGTCCATGGCAGGGAGGTTGGAACTAGATGATCTTTAATGTCCCTTCCAACTCTAACCATTCTACGATTCTGTATTTTCTGAAGAATAAGAACTGTGCCCAAACAATTCTCCCCAACAGAAGACACCCTGCAACAGCTCCTTCCAATTTATCCCTTGGGCAACCAGGCCTCAGAGAAACAAGCTGTCAGAAAAAAAAAA
>VWZZ01003428.1:106483-123749 GCA_013399095.1 Psophia crepitans | reverse complement strand
AACCCTCCCTCTTCTCCCCCTCCCCCCAAAAAAACCCCCAAAAACAGAGTGAGTGGGAACTGGAAGACCTGCAAGGTAAGACCTGGATGGGTTTTATTCACTTAAAAGAACAAAACCAAAATAATAAGAAACATCCTTACATAAAACTAGCAAAAAAAAGTACAATTCATTTATCTTTTGACAGTATCTCACTAAGTTTTAATTAAGCTATTCTGCCATAAAAGCACAGATTCTACTGAAAATACACATCAAATCTGACATGAAAAAACCACATACCGTTAATATATTTTAACAAATAGGGGATTTTATTTTATTTATTTCTACTACTCACATGTAGGTTAGAATTACTTTGGTTTGGTTTTGGAGGTGGGGTTTAAATCCATTTACTCATTTAATTTCTCTTCTCATCCCCAAATTAGATAGAAAAGCTTCACATCTAGTATAATAATTTGTTAGCCAAATAATGTGTGGAATAATATCAATACGCTCTATTATTTCAATACAGTGAGCTGGAACACTGCTTTATGGAACTGAAAACCATGGTTTCTCAAGAAGCTTAAAAAATATTTTTTTGGTTGGCCTTATCGTAACATTTACAAAAACTATCAAAACTGAAAGCCATTAAGCTCATGACACTCCCACTAAGATAAACTCTGGCTCCCACAGCAGATAGGCAGGAAACACAGACCAGTGCCCTCAGGCACCACTGGTTGGTGTCTAGCGCCTAAATCAGGTCCCTGTCTGTCAAACAATTTGACTCAGTCCAATGAGGCTGCTGGTATTGTTATTAATAAGGTCAGGAAGGGCATAATTTACAAACAATTAATTTCCACACAATTGTATTTAATGTAGAACTGTTTTCATTCATTCACTGATCAGGTGCACAGAATTATCGCTAGAAACATGTAAAATAAGCCTCGATTAAATAGTTATGTGTGTGCATTACTGGATTTTTGCATGCGTTTTCAAATACTCTACACAAATCCAATGTTCATGGAATTACTGGTGTTAGGTGGTTTATAATGACTCAACTCGAAATCTGAACTGTTCCTACCTGGATTGAATATACCATCACCTTCTTCCCAGCCTATGAACTCAATCATTTTCTTGATGACTGCTTCTTCCACCAACAGAAACACAGGGGATACTTCATATGTATATCTGAACAAAAATAAAAGCATTGTGATTGGTGCCACATGATGACTAAGAACTACAAACTACGGAACTCATGCCACAGAATAGTGCTAAAACTAGGTAAAGGTTTCCTGCACTTTATCAGAAGCTGAACACCATCAGCAGAAGAACTCTAAACTAAAACACTATGAATCTGACTCAGTAGAGCAACTACTTAGTTCCTAACAGCATCACTTTGACACTTTCAGTTTGCTTTTAATGTAGGTCGCACGATTAAATTTCATCTATAACGATGTATTGCAAGCAAAAATTACTTTTTATTTGGGCTTTACATCTGCAAGTAATAGTAGACAGGTAACCATTTGCATTCAAGCCTGTGCAGAATGCTTCAACTAAGTCTGATTAATTCATTTTTATGCACTAATACAAAAGTCTAGGTTTGAAAGCATTGAAAAATGAAGATCTCTCCTCTTAAGCCCCACCTCAGCAACTAGAAAAAAAGGCCTCATCAGATTAGCCAAACTTCTGGTGAGCTATTCAGCCAAACCAGACTGTTTTATCTCCCAAATTCCTGCACAATTCCTATCTCCTCTGTAACACTGAAAACAGAAATCAGGAGGGCAGAGGGAGCAAAAAAAAGCTGTTATGCCAAAAAGCATGCTAATTCACCACCAAGAGGACAAAGAACTACTTACACACTTGGGTTCAGTGCTTCTGTAATGAAACGAGCCACTAATGAGTAATAATCTAGTCCAGCATACAGCTGGTTGAAAAACCTTGGATGACCTGAAAATACAGATGAAAAGCAAGCAGTTACAGGATATACATGAAAAGATAATATATCACAGGCCCTTGCAGTTGAACGCTGATCACTGCAAGCCACAATTCACTCCATCATTCCCTCAGCATTTTCTGGATTTACTACGCTTTTCTTCGGTTAGACAATCCTTTGAAAGTAAATTTAGTAAGCACTTTCAGATACCAAAACAAGTTTGAGAGATAGAAGTAGTGCATAGAACGAATGTGGGTTATTCACAAGTTTTACAAATATTACAAAAAAAAAAAAAAGGAGGGGGATTGACAATTGAGTATACACAGTGGCTTTTAACAGTGGTCTTGAGAGGCCATGATGGATGCTCAGCCAAATTTTGCTAAGCAGTAGAATACAGGAACCTGCTGATGCCAGGCAGCTGTGCCTGTGCTCCCACCAGTGTCAGTATTGAGAAAGAGGCAGTATAACAGCTTGGAAAAACTTGCTACAGAGTTAAAATGACAACTTAAACCATTTTGTTTACCTGCCTTGAAACAGGTATATATAGATATATACTGCTTATGAGAAAATTCTATACTATTGCTGACTATAAAAACAAATCAGTTCTGCAGTGGGATCACCACCTAAATTTTAATCCACAACATAATACTTCTACGTGCAAAACCAGGTAAACTGTATGGCTCCATTTATATTATATCTGGGGGGCTTCAATAACTGTTTATACTTAAAAACTATTTGTACAGTGTATTTTTATATTCAATATCCTTTCTAAGGGGACATTGTGTAACAAATGAAAACAAAGGCAATTTGCAAAAGTAAGATAAAGAGAACACCTTCCAGTAACTCAGTAATTATATCTGCATATTAGCGCACTTCCCCTGTGGATGAGTATTGCTACTCTTCTGTGGTTTTCAAAGGCACACATTCACTCCCAAAATTATTTTACAGTTTTACTTTGTAGCAATAGTGACTGTAGCAGGGAATATGCCCTGGAAATGCATAACTAACTCTATCAAACGTCCTCTTCACTTTCCAAAACACAGCCTAAGCTACGCCACATGTGAAATCCTGAGCTACTGATCCACAGCGCTATTTCCTGAGCAGATGTTATTCATCCCTTTTCGCTAAGACTGAATTGTATTACACGTGCCGCAGAAAGGTTAGCCACAGAGAGCTAACCCTGCAGAGGTGTGGTGTACTGCCTCTGAAACACTGCAGGCTCTCTTCTCACTGTGTCTGGAACAGGAATTGCTGCCTATCAGCAAATTAACACCCAGTAAGGCTATTGCTCAAAAACAGCAATAGTAAATGTAGGGTAATCATCACTAAGAATATATGAGGGTAATGATGGTGACTCCACTCCTCATCACTCAGACAGCAGGAAATCACACACAGAGGTCTTTCTCCTGCCTGTTTTGCTAGACTGTGATATCATACTCATCTAGGTGACTTTCACAAGACTTCAAAATAACAGAATCTACCACTAATGTCAATGGCATTACAGGAATTAGTTTTTCACATAGCTTGCCATGATCACACATTTCAGTCAAACCTGCAGTGACCAGCATTCAGTCAAACAATCCAAACACAGCCAAATGTTTGCATACTTATATGGGCAGGTAGAAAACAAACATTCACACCCCCAGTTTCCTGAAAGGTGACAGAACTTTGTAAACATTATCCCATCTTCCTAGGTTAGCATACAGAATAACTCCACTAGAAATCAAATTCCTACTGGTTTTGACGCTGTATTGTATAACATCCCGGCAGAGTTGCAAGAGTTTCTGATGAGATTCTCCAGAGTCCCTCATGTCCAGATCAAGAATCTGCTTCAGTGCTTCGGGGGCCTGCCATTCACAAACCTAATGATGGGGAGGAGGGAGACACCAGCAGTAAACAGGTTTGCCAAGAGGAAGAGGTTATAAAGCATATTCAGCACCCGTTTCACAAAACTGTCCATTGCAGTGCAGCATGCCACCAGAGAGTATCTCTGGTAAAGTGGTCTTGTGGGATCTTGGGTTTATTGTGTCTCAGGTATTCCTTGACCATAAAAACTAGAGTGGGAAAAGCTGGAAGGAAGAAAAGATTTGGAGGAGATAAAGGTGCGCCTCTTGGAATGCAGGGGTGTAAAAAGCCAGCCTCAAGTCTGAAAACCAAACTACCTTGCTCACTGCTCTATATCCTAGCTAGCAGCAAGAGGTCTGCAAGTAAAATTCTGTCCTTAGCTAAGGATTTGCAACCACCGCATTTTCAGATGCTGTTCAGCCAACGGGTGGGAGCAATCAGTGCATGACCAAAGGCAAAGAGGCTTCATTTTCAGTTCCTCTTCCCATAAGCCCCTCTTAAGCAGGGGCTCTGTGAAACCCAGAGCAGTATCATAACATTCCTCCTCCACAGTGGTACCACATCCACTGTTCTTCCTTCTCTGATAACCAGGGCCGCAGAGGAGCAAACAAATAAGTTCCCCCACCCCAAACAGGAAAAACACGGCACCCATCTGTCGTCTCAAAGAAAGTGACCATTGTACTCTGAGACGAGAAATCCCATTATATTCTGGCAAATATGTATGCTAATTATATTACTGAAAGGTTTTATAATATGATCTCTCCTAATTTGAAAGGCTGTCTTTTTACTTCAGAGCCAGGCACAGACCAGAAGCAAATTTGAGGCTACTTAAAGTGCAGTAAAATACAGCTTAGAAAAAAATTGATTCACCGTTCATTATCCCTGTTACAAATTCTCAACAACAATCTATGGCTTTACCTTTTCTGTTATATCATCAGCTTTCTGGATGACTTCTTCCATTATAATCTTACAGGCATCTTCCACAAACTTCTCTCCTGCTTTTGAGTCCACTATTGGACCATTTAGGATGACCCCATCCACCAAAACAGCATTCTTCTTCTTCTGGAGCATCTCCTGCTTGCAAATGCCAACTGTAAGACAAATAACTCACCATTAGAGCAAGGCCTGGACAACTAAATCATAAACTAAAAAAAAATATTCTTTCATTGCTGATGATTGAGTCAACTTTAGAAAAAAATTCATATGGACTTTCACATGTACAAAAAGGCTAGGTTTTGGGGAAAGAATCTTTACAAACAAAAAACCTCAATGTGTTACTTCAAACCTAGATTGCTATTATGTAGGTCATAATAGCCTACTGTTTGGTATCTTCTGCTTTCCGTAGCATACAAAAGCATGTAAGGACCTTCCAAACACAGAGGAAAATACAGTTCTGGCCTAGAACATGATGCAGCTGGATAAAAAGAAATAAAGTACAAGATAACAGTCATTTTTCTTAACTGAAAACGTTTCTCTCCACATGTCGTCCCTCCTGCTCCCCTTTTTGGTGAAATAATTTCTAGCTTCATTTCTTCATGCTGCTCCTTCCCACCAGCCAGTCTTATTGCTCTGAGTCTTCTGCGTCCTTTGCAAAGTGTTTTACTGACCCACACTCCATGAAGATAAAACCTTTTGAGATTGCTGTCAATATCACATACCTGTAACTTCTCTCCTTTCTGGCCTTATCCTATTAAGTGCCCTCAGTCACTAATCACAGTAATTTGCAGTGGGGATTATCTAGTTTGTTTACTTCAGTGATGATCTCTTTCTTCTCGCTCACCTATCCGTGAGGCACGCTTTCCTGATGCGTTCCACAAACACATTGCTATTTCCTTCTTTACATTACTTGCAAATCCAAGATGCTTATAAGACACTGGCCAACAGTGGCAATGATGGATCTATTTCATGTATTGATTTCATATGACAAGATCAGGACTCCAGTTTTAATCAACATGAGGATAAAGACGAAAGTGAGACACTCGGAGATATCAAAGGAACAGACATTTGAAACAGTATAGCGCTGAAAGGAGAGGCGGTAACTACCGTATCCAAATTATCTGGGTTACAGACAGCGCCTGTCTGCTGATCTCACTCTAGAATAGCTAAGATCTACAAAGCCAGGCAGCATTGCCTTGGAGGGTCTTCTTCAGACAGTGCTACAGCGAGGATGGTGGAAGGGTAAGATGTACGAGGAAAAAGTTCTATGCCCGAAACAACTTTATTTTCTGATTTACTTTTTGCTCCAATTATAAAGTACAGAAAGAAGGTACCTTTTTCACAGGTCTAAACAAACAAGTGAATTTCCAGAAGACTGCCAGACACTGCAGTCTGACACATTCATCATACTTATCATAATTACAGTTCTTCATGCGCAGCAGAATATAGAAGAACAACAATGCTGCCTAGAAAGGTGACTTTGAGGTCCATTGATTGAAAGAAACCCTGTCAATCCCATGAGCTTTTATTTACTGATGACTCAGAGAAGCTATTCAGTTTATTTTTGCTTATCAGGAGAGATATGATAAACAAGATCAAATTCTAACACGAGGTGGAACCTCAGGCTTCCCATAATGCTGATAACAAAAATGAGACCCCTACCCTCTGCATTTCTGAAATTACTTCTATTTTTTAATCCAAAGGGGCAATATACTAAAATTCGCTGAAGAGAGTACCCTTCAGCACATTGTTACAGGAGAGGCATAAATGTTCTTGCAGGACAGATACAGAACTGGCAAGTAAACAGTATTCCATCTTCAACAGGCAAAGACGGAAAAATCGCAGACATCAGAAACGTCAATTCTCATTGTACTTCCCAGCACACCGCAGCGGAGGCACTGTACAGAAATTGTAGCTTTGAAAAAAATCTTAGAGATTTCTCTCCGAAAACACAGCTAGTAGGTCAACTTTACAAGACTTAAAGTGCCAGGTATTAACAAGAAATTGGAAGGCACCAGGTCTTTGGGTAGACAGAACAGGGACTACTTTTGGATTAAGAGTTAGTTAGCTGGTGCATAAATAGCTGCCTTAACAAAACAAAACAAACAAAAAAATCTCAGCCTTGCCATTTCCTGGAGATGCTACCATCTCCATGTATGTCCTGGTTTTGGCAAGGGACAGTTTTCAGAAGGACCCAGGCCAGGTGAGCCGAGCTCGCCAGGGGCTATTCCATACCATGTGCCATCATGCTCCCCATAAAAGGGGGCTGGCTAGGGAGAGGCAGGTTGTTACCACCTTTGTATACATCCCATTATAAGTGCTGCTGCTGTTGTTTCCCTCTCCCTTTGCTGTCCCATTAAACAGTTGTTATCTCAACTCGAGGAGGCTTCCCCTTCGTCTTTCCCATTCTTCTCCCCATCTCTGTGCAGGGTGGAGGTGAGTGAGCAGCTCAGCTGCCAGCTGGGGCTCAACCACAACAATGAACGTCAAAGGTGTGTTGTCTCTACAGAAAAGAGGACAGGATCTGAAAAAACTTTGTAGGATATTATTATCTATCACAGAGCACAGATGCTGATACATCCTTTCGTTGCAGGAAGAAAAGACAGCAAGAGAACTCACTAACTCCTTTTTTTGCTCTAGTCCACCCCTCAGGTCTCTGCTATAATCAGAGCTGTGCAAAAGCCCTCTGTTGGTAACTCCATCAGCCCTATTTCTGATACTTTTGCACAGTGATGCAATACTAGTAATTCCATGAGTTTACAATGATCTCTTCCAGGGATTCTGTGAAAAGCAAAAGCAGAACTTTACACTGATTTTTCTACTAGGTCTTTAGGGGGCTGGCTGATGGGTCTAACAACTGTTTCCTATGTGAAGCAGGTCTGTTCTCCTCTACAGTCTACACAGGACACTTTGCGGAGCGTGAAGAAGACGACATCCTCTGGAAAATACGCAATAGTCTATCCCTAGTCCCAACTTGTGTTGGGCCACAGGCACAGTCTCGGAAACAGAAAGGCAAAGCAGAGGGGTCAGAAGGAAGGGAGGGAAAATAGTCTTCACTGCAACAGCAATTTACCTGTGTAAGGCTCCAGCAAAGAATTCAGGACTTAGCCCACATTATATTTCACAAATAATACACCTTGCAATTATTTACCACTTCCTCCACAGTTTTTTTGTTAGCACTTGCCATTTCAATCTGAACTTGCCAAGCTAAATTCTGCCCTGGAACATACCATAAGACTGTTAGTGGAAGTTAATATGAATATTTCACAATCAGCAGCTAAATCAAGCACCAAACATACACATTTTCTGAGGTAAATGTCTTCAGATTTTGCAAGCCTCTGTTGGATATATACACCAGCCTCATCCCTCATGATTTAACTGCAAATCCTGTGATACTTAATCTTCTACTTGTAACTGTCTGACTTTGGGAGGTCTTATGAGAATCCCAAGCTCTTCTTTACTGAAAAATAAATTTGTTTCCTCTTGGTTGCAGCAAAAACCTTCAAGAGGAAAACTAAGTAGATTATAAAAGTCTGAATTTCCATAACACTGTTTTCTTTTTACCACATTTTTTAAAAGATCCTATGAGCAATTTATTATGTTTTAGGTGGGTGAATCTCCAGAAAGATTCCTGTTTCGCTTTTGTTGTCACACTACCCAAGTTCAGTAGCATGCTTTTGGCACCTTCTCAGAGCTCAGCACTCAAACTAAGAAACACACACTATCCTTATGAGCTGGTAATTTGTGTTGTCTCTAAAAAAAAAACAACAAAACCACAAAAAACCAACAACAAACCAAAAGACATACCTCAAATGGTCAAAACATTATTTTCCAGGAATTTTGGGCCTTTTACATATCTCAAACACACCTGACTGCACTAAGGGAATGTGTTCCACATGGAGTCCGCTCTTTTATTGTTTTCAAACATGACAGGCAAACAGACTAGAGATGTGGCTGCAATAATTATGTTCTTTTCTATTTAAGAATACAGAAACAGACTCCTAAGCAGACTCAGAAAACAGACTTCCAGAAAGTATATTAAAAGCAATTTCAGCCAAATGGCTCCAGGCTTGAAACAGAACTAAAATTTTACAAAATGGAAGTGCTTTAAATTAAGGATTATTGACTGTTCAAGATACTCTTCTGCAAAAGAGATGACTCGATCCTGCTCCAATTGAAGGTAACTGGGCATTTAGCCACTGGCTTCAGCAGCAGCAGACTCAAGCCCTTAATTCTCACAGTTCATTCTGAATGAAATATTCTATTATAAAAACCTACAGATTTCCAACTAGTATTTCATTTTTATGATCAATATTATTTTCCCAGCAGGAAATGTAAATTAATTGGAGCTGAAATAATGTACAGAAAAATAGACGTTTTTCTGATGTTTCTATATCTTTATAAAAGCAGTACCAAGTATTTTAAAAGCTGCATCTGTGTTTCCATAAACATATAGAAACTTTGACGGCTAAATCCTCGCACTACAAAAAGAAACTGGAGCCCTGTACTTGGCATGTTCTGACAACATTTGCGAGAGTAGAATAAAATGCCCAGAAAGATTTTCTGCTCACAAGAAAAGGGCAGAAACAGCAGGGGGTGGTTGTGAAAGAGTAGCTTGTGCTTGAACGCCAGAGCCAAATCCTGTTTGGTTTTCACTGCACTAGTGCTGCTGACTATGTAAGTGAATGCAAAAGGCTAGCTTTGACCAAAAGCCAATTTCTGCTTTGTAATAAATGCAGTAATAATTTGCAGCATTAATCAGAAACAAATTTTAAATTTCTCATCCTGTATGATCTAGTCATTGTTCTTATTTCAGATGACCTCAGTATTTTCTTTCAGTGTGTCCAGCGAAAGAAAACAAGTGAACTTCAGTGTCAAGACTCCATACCACCATGTTTAATGGATTACTGTGGTGCTGTATCATGTATCAAAGTATTAAAACACAAACCTTTGCCATACTATGCAGCTATTCGAGTCCCTGTGGTAGGTTGACCTTATCTGGATGCCAGGTGCCCATCAAGCTACTCTATCACTTCCCTCCTCAGCAGGACAGGGAAGGGAGAAAATTAAGATGGAAATAAACCTCATGGTCCAAGATAAAGGTAGCGTAATAAAGTAAAAACAAAAGGCCATGCATGGAAGCAAAGGAAAAAAACCCGAAGATTTATTCTCTACTTCCCATCAGCCTGTGATGTCCAGCCACTTCTCGGGAAGCAGGGTTTCAGTCCGCACAGTGATGCTCCAGAAGACAAACATCATAAATAACAAATACCCCCACTTCCTCCTCCTTTCTCTCAGCTTTTTATTGCTGAGCAGATGTCATATGGTATGGAATATGCCTTTGGTCAGTTTGGGTCAGCTGTCCTGGCTGAGGGGAGAATGTTGGTGAGACAGCCTTGGTGCTGTGCCAGCGCTGCTCAGCAGTAACCAAATCCCTGGGGTGTTACCAACACCTTGCTGGCTACCGATACACAGCACAGCCCTGTGAGGGCTGCTGTGGAAAATTAACTCCATCTTGGCCAGAACCAACACAATCCCATGGCATACATAATCTTGAAAGACACTTTTGTTTTTCTCATCACTGCTTTTTGACTAAGACTATGACTATTTAAGGCAAAATACATTGTTTCTTAGCAAACTGACTTCCCAGGCCTGTTGCTAAGTAAAGGAGATGCAGGTTTCTTAGAATCCAGCGTACAAGTTGATTTAGTATCCCACAAAAGTCATCCATATGAAAAGAAGTAGGCACAGGTATGGTAGGGCTCATGTAATTGCACCTGTACTACGTGTCTCTGTTTTGCAGGTTTATGGAGAAGGCCTGTGGATAGGGAACAATCTGGGCGCTTCCCTTCAGATGGCCCGTAACAGCCTCCCGCACACAGGAACCCTCTGACTGTGAAAATGTAAGTGTGACCTTTATAGAGCAGGACCCGAGGAAAACAAAAGTGCCTGTGTCCAGGCTCAGAGGCCCCTCAATAGACTCTGTGCACGCTGCTAGCACTGAATGGCAACAGTACTACAAAAAGGTCCTATTCTCCATCCCACACCTGGATTTCCCATTCTGAAAGGAAAGGTTGGGAGGAGAGAGAGAAACCTGGAAAGGAGCCCCGGCAATGAATATCTGACAAGGAATGCAAGGTCCATACTGGGAGAGAAGTTCTGCTTTCAGAGGTGTTTCCAGAGTCCTAATGAGGCACCCTTACTAGTGGAATGCTCATGACATGTTGTGGCCATCCATCCACTGTGTGCCAAGCGCTTGCTATACACAACAGTGCTAGGCAGGATATGCTAAAAGAGATAATAAAAGAAGCAGACAAAAGTTAAGAAACAAGAATCAGGAATTTTTATGCAGCCAAACCTCAGGAACTGATGTTAATATTTAATAAAGATTTCTCAGTGCTCTAAACAAGTAACTGCAGGAGTGGTTCATGCTGTAACATTTCCAATTAGGAAGAAAGGCTGTGGAGAATTGGAATTCACCTTGATGAGAAACTGAGAAACAGCAAATGCCAACTGTGAAATGGAAATCCCAACTCTCTGACCCCAATGAGATTCTCTCAGCTCACATGTTCTCATTTTTAACATCTGCCAACAGTGTAGGGACCATCTGAGAAACAAAATGGCTTTTATTTTAATTAGAAGTTGCACATTGATAATAAACATTTAACAAACATCCCTTTTTCTGGGGGAAGTTAATATATTTGCAATATCCAACTCAATCACAGGCACTACGCATGGGATAGCAAAGTTAACAACTTCAAGAGGCTGAGTTCAGACAGAAGTGATGAGTATGTGTGATCCATATAAAATATAAAGAATCCCTGAGATTTCCCTGCTTCCCACTGGAAAAAAAATTGAAGTGAAAATACAGTTGGGTTCTTTTTCCAAATGGAAGTCCTGCACCTTGATTTAAGAGAGTCCACGACAGCCTGAAATTTCATGCAAGAACCGTATTTTTAGTCAAAACATAAAAACAATTTTTAACTCCAGTCTCCCAAAAATCAACTAAGAAAGCAGCAATTTACTAAAACCGAGTTTTCTGGGATTCATTGCAAGTTAAAACGTAAAAATAAAGGAAAAGTCTAAATTTCATTTTAGGAAGTTTTACCTCTACATTCAAGTTACAGTCAAACCAACTTTTTTTCCTCTCTCTTTTTCTTATCATAAACACTTCCATATTTTCTGTTTCCTACAAAGGACTTCCAGTTACTGCTCACTAATTCAGTGTACAACATTGCTCTGAGATATGCCCTTGGTTGCCAACATGGGGAAGATAGTGCATAGTAAATCGGGATGCAACTTTGCAGTCCACTAGGTTCTCTGAACAAGTTCCTATGTAGACACTCATTAATTTATTAGCATATTATGTATAGCAAAGTAGTTAATCCACTTTCAAAATGGAGCAAGCTGCCTTGCACAGACCATTATAATGTTGCTGGTAAGATCAGCAGAGACCAGTCACACAGCTGAAGGACCCAGCAGAGCTCTGGATATATCACTTCAGATCACACCTGCCTTGCCTTTCCTACGTGGTTTTGGCAAACTACTCCTGAGCTGCAAGAGGTCAAGCTACTGGGTGACGATATACAGTGGGAAGTGCCAGCAGAAGGCACTGGCAGTCCTTTTTGTGGACAGCAGCGTGGATGATGCCTGGCAGAAGCACAGATCTGACCACGCTATGTATGTTAGGCCTCACCAAGGAGACCGTGTGATCCCTGCCCCAGCAGGAAGAGGTCCAGACAGAGATCCCACACCACCTGCAGTCTGACTGCACCCCTGATCCTGGTCTTCCACTTTTCCTCCAAGGAAGGCAGAAGATGAATAACTTACTTTGGTTGGGGGTTTTTTTGATCATGTCAAAACTTTAATCAGTCATTTGAGATCAGCATCAACACTGCAACCGATTACCAGGCACATACAGCATTTGTTGTTTGCTCTTTCCCCTTCAGGCAGGTGTAACAGCTTTTGAAAGTGATCTATTGGCCCCAGAGGGGACTCAGTAATCCCTGAACAATGGAGTAGGTCTGCTTGAGAAAAAGGAGTTTAAGAAACTCAATGAGATATAAGCTTTCAGTGTAAATAGAAGAGGGACCCCAATCCGCTTACGAGACAACATTTCTTGTTGAAACCCTAATGGATAAGATCATGTTTATGAGGTTTTTCAGTTTACATAAGGTGAGAAGTGACAGAGGGCAGGGACATCCAAGCTTTAGACCCAAAAGCTCTTCCAAATTACCTAGATTTAACCAGCTACTTTGTAGAGTTATTGCTACTTTGCTGACAAAAGACGTTGGTCACTAAGAACTGCTTTCCTCATCATATTTATGGCACTGAAAAACCTCTGGTCCAGTGACTTTTTCCTTAAAGACACCTCTACTTGCTGACACTTGACAAGGTTTTCATTAAAAAAAATACAATCAAGATCACATATAGTCAAGAAACAGTAACACAGATAGACATAAATACATTTGAACCAGGTCAAAGTCACCTTTTATTATCCCTGAACTAGTCCTGATAATAATTATAATCAGAAACAACCTCCACTGACATGCCACAAAGGAACAACCATTTGCCTTTAAAATTTATTACTCCCTCATTACACACGTATAAACCCCATTAATGTTAAAATAGGATAACTTGTGTGCACAGATGGGAGAACAAGAAAAAGGGGGTATTGGCCTCAATTTAGCCATGTCCTGCTGAGTATCCTTGAGCTATCAATGTTTACAAACAACTATCTCCAACAACCTCTACAGTTTGTGACATGAGACAAAGCGAAAAAGGCCATAAGAAATCTAACTTTAGATTTTTGCAATGCCTGAAGAGGTAGTTTCTGTAAACATCCAGGATGAGCATTAGGACTGACTATCCCGCATCTGACAGCAGTGGAGGGGGAAAGTCAGGAAAATACAAAGAGGTGCATTTCATTGTGTCCATTTTTTGTGTCTTGAACATGTAACAAATGCTTATGGAAATACAAATGGTCTTTATAGAAGCAGGCTGCTTAAAATTATAAAGGGCAGGGAAATTAAGGCACGTGAAATCTAAAGTGTTTAATAGGCAATAAAAGCTGAATCAGTATGCAACAGGATCTCCCAAAGCATTAAAAAGTGACAATTCTTGGTTGTATAAGTGACAGCTTAAAAGATGCCTTAATCAAGAAGGGAAAATTATTTATTGAACTTCTCAAATGTCAAATTAAGCTTCTTCACTAAATGTTCATTAACTGCCAAGAAAATTCTTATTAATTTTAAAGCACAATGAATGCACGCAAGCAGAATGGCTTTATTTGATGCAAACTTCATTTCTCGCAAACCTGTGTTTCCCTTCCTCTGACGAAGTGATATTAGCAAAGAGCCTAGTATCCTTTTATCAGATCAGATTTTAAGACACAGGAGAGATCCTATCCCTCTGCTCTGACCAAAATACTAACCCAAGTGTCACCTTACCAGAGCCTTAAAGTCACCCTAACTTCCAGTATGTTTTACCACGCTTCACATTACACCTGTTCGAGATGGCAACGCAGCAACAACTTACATTAAATAAATGTTTGACTGACCCCTCCCCAGTCTGCTGGCAGATGCAAACCACGTAATGCCCCAAACTGAACATATAAACACTGAGCAGTCAGCAATTCAGAAGTTAAAAAACCAGCTCATTGCATAAATGCTGGCTGCTCCCTTTCTCTTGTGGTTTCCAGCTCTGACTATTTGTTGTACTCGATGAGCTAGTAATAACGTGCTAGAGACTGCTTAATAGACTCAGCCTTCATACCCCACAAGGGAACACCTCACCTATTTTTTTTCTACAAATACAGAACTCTCCAGTCTTTCTGCCAAAAGAACCCTGGAAAGCTACCCTGATGCAAAATGACTGAAGGATATATGCAGTCAAGACCTGCTTTTGCAGCTAGGAGTAGGAATCTACAACTTGGTCCCCACTTACACACAGGACTGTGCTATCTTTCGTGTTAGTGGAGACATAGCCTGAAGAATCCTCTTACCCACCCCTGCAGTCAGTAAGGCTCCCCTTGTGGACAGTGGAGATAATGTCTGAGAATAATCAGCCTCAGCAACAAGCAAAATGAACTTCACTTTCAGATACATTAAGCGTGTTAAAAATCAATGTCATCATCCAAGAACGCTCCCATGGCCTTCGCAGCCACTGCAAGGATAACTCTATGCACTGGGAAACATGTCCAAGTCTTCTCTGCAACTATGTCCATTTTACCAGATGCTCCAGTTGTGCAAAGCAAACACAATGCTACTGCTGCAACAGGCAAGTGCCCTTCAGCCTGTCTCCCACATGTGTTCCCACACAACCTTAACAAGACCCAGGTAAGAGCACATAAAATGAGTACTGAAAGGAGAAAGACTGCACATATCAGGCTGGAAAGATCTGGCTTTATGTGTGGATGCACACTTGCTAGAAAAAAAAAAAGCCTTCAGGAGGCAGCAAAGACCTTACCACCTCAAGAACCTGAGCCTCATTTCTCCAATGGCTCTGAAGCAAAATCTTTCCACATATCCCAAATCACCTAAATCCACAAATCATCAGGCTATGACCAACATGCCCAACAAAGGCCACAGCGCAGCATGACTTCCTTCACCATCCCACTTGATGAGAAGTCCACTCACCAGACAGAAAACACAGCAAATCACCAAAGGTAAAGGGAAGAAGAGAAGACAGGGAGACTAAAGAATTTCTGATGAGAGGAAAGTAGGCAGAAGTTATTGATGTTACTCATGAGGAAGGCAGAGGGACTGAAAAACCTGCAGCAACAAGGGTGGGGATGGCATTACCACTAGACTCTTTCTGTCTTAACCAGCATAAGCCAATGGATTTGGAAGGAAATTAGACTTTTAGTAACATACTTTGGGCAATATTTGAACAAGAAAACTACTACTCAGCTGAAGGGAACACCAGGATCTTGGTCTCAGTGACCACTAAAAGCTTATCTTCAGTGTTGTCTTGGCAGAGGGTATTAAGATAAGGTGCATGTGAAGGGAAATCACTTCAGAGCTGCTGCCATCCATACAGTACTGCTGCAGTCTAGAGCATATCTACTGCATACTAGAGTTGTCACATAACTTTACAAAGCTCATTCAATCTATACCAAATTAGGAAAGGGGAATCACTGTCCTTCAATATTAAGTTTCAGGAGTTTTTATATTCTCTCAATTTCAAATATAGTATTGCTGTTTGCAGATTTTCCACCAATAGAGTGCTAATTACTTAGGTCACCCATGAATGCAAGAGACTGAACTTTTGGAGACAAGCTACGAGACTTCCTCAACCTGGAAGTACAATCTTTTTTTTTAAAAAAAAGTGCCCCATCCATGCTTAAGGCAAACTAAAAGAAACCTACTAGATCACAAGCTTTTCTGACTGTTTTCATAAGAGATTCCCAGTTTGGGATAAGTGGAGAAACTCTTACCAAGACTATTGATCTTGGAGGGAGACACGCAACTGCCATCTGCAAACACTTGTACTATTTTCTGACTTAGCAACCAGTTTCCACCCACAAACAAGATCAAGGAGTAACTCATTTCTTAACCTTGCAAATAATGGCATATCTAACGCCTAAGCATACCACAATTAAGTCTCTTCTCAATTTTCCAGGCTTCTACAGGAGCCTCATTATTCTACTATCCATATCTCATCCCTGTCCCCAACCTCCATAAACATATGGTGAACTCTTATTTTTCATTACGTAATGACGCAAGGCCTTCCTGTTAATGCAGGTAAACAGGTTAGCGTTAGAATACATTTGTAAAATGGGATTAACTTCCCCGTTCCTGAGACCTTTTGCTCCAAAGCAAACCAACGCATTGCCATGCCTGTTTTATTCTGGTGCCTGCAAGAAAATAAAATACATTAAAGGCACCACTCTTCAAAGACCATTTATTTCAACAAAAATTCTGCACTGCAATGGTTTTATAATAATTGCTGCAAATTCTACACCTTATTAAACCGTTCTGGCTACATTACTGCCACACTCCAGCGACAGGAGGTTATGGATAGGCATTCCACAGGCACCTTTCCCGCTCATCTCCACGCCTTACTGGGGAAGTTTCCGAGCCGGGGGAGGCCTCCACAAAGGCCGCCCTACCCCTCCCCCCCTTGGCAGCCAACCGACGCCGCCTCCCTCCTCAGCACCCCGCGTCCCTCTCCTCCGCCGGCCCGGTGGTAGCCACGGCGGGGAGGCTGCGGGAGCCCCCACAAGCCGGCGGCCGGCACGGGAAGGGATTAAAGGCCCCGACGGGGCAGAGAGCGGTGCGCGCCCCTGCGCCCGGCCGAGAGGGCGCCGCCCCGGCGGCCGCAGCCTGAGGAGCGGCGGGCAGGGCAGAGAGGAGGGGGAAGGCGGCGCTAGCCCCGGCAGCATTTACCCTCCATCTCGCCTTCGCGGTGGGAGCCGGGTGCGGACCGGAGGGGAGGCACGGCACCTCCCCGGCGTGGCCCTAGCCGCTTCCGCGACGAGCCGTCCTGTGCCGCGCCGGGGCCGAGCTGAGCCCCACTGCCTTCGCTTCGCACACCCGCAGCCGCCCGGCAGCTGCCTCCGGGCCGCCTATTAATACC
>VWZZ01003428.1:49659-106351 GCA_013399095.1 Psophia crepitans | reverse complement strand
ACCCGGCTTCTCCCCGTGTGAGGGAACCGCCGGCCGGTAGGCTGCAATAAATACGGAGGGAGTTTTTAATACGGGGGAAGCTGCCCTTATTCCCGAAGTCGGGGGTTCGCTGCTGTCGCTGCTTGTGACAGGGTTTGTTTCGGAACCCTTCCCGGGGCAGCCGCCAGGCCCGCCCGGCCCTGCCCGCCCGCCGCTGCTGCTCAGCCGGGCCCGGCCTGGCACCGCCGGCCCCTGAGGGCTATTTTAAGGCCTCCGAGTGAGTTGTGACTGACCTCCTTATTCCAGTTTATTCCAGGACACCAGTCCCATTCAGCGCGACACAGGCCACCGTATTTCTCAATAAATAAATTTGCAGATAAGCTTTCTTTTTGGCAAAAGGTGGTAGTGGTACTGTCACGGGAAGGTCTGAAAGCCTGCAAAAATTCACTACCAAAGCCCCCATAAAGCTCGTGTCCTCCATTAAAATTCAGGCCCAATTAAAGTTTGGCAAAGATTTTTGGAAGCTGGTGAAATATTCAGGCATGAATTAAATGCTTATTTGCATGTACTACCCTAATTTTCCTTGTTTGTGAGGAAACAAAAGAAGTAGCCCTTTTCTAGCTTCAACTGCAGCCTCTGTTAAGTCATTAATAACTTCCACAACTTGCAGAAGGTAATTTTGTAGCCCAATAGATACCCTGCACTGCAGGAGATAAGTATTTGAACCTTATTGTGATAGATAAAAATGGTAGATACCACTAAATTAAAAGTTGGCAGTTGCCTGGGAACAAGCAATTGTGGCCTGATTGCATTCATCGTGGGTAAATGAAGGACAGCTCCAATCAAACCTACATATTTCTGCTGCTTCAAAAGAGCTGATTTCCACAAACTGAGAAACACAGTAAAAGGAGCTCACAAGGCAAAAAAAAAACGTTTAGTGAGAACACTGAAAGAGGAGCTTTCTTAAAGACTCTATTAAATGGGCAAAATACTATTATTTGGCAGTCACAGAAGGCGGTAACTTTCCCTTAAAAGCTCAAAGGTGGCAGTTAGAAATAAAATTGGAAACAAAGAGAAATTATATAAATTAAAGTTGCTATAAATTACAAGTTACAATATCAAAAATTGATAAGGGAAGTTAGCAGGCAGGAAAAAAAATCTGTGGCTGTAAGACTTCCAGGGGACTATGAAGAACTGCTACAGCCTGCTAGTGATTAAGAAAGATAGGAATGATGATCATTCTCCTGTAAGCAAACTTAGATAACTTCTGCTCCCACCAGAATAGATGCTTGGGCTTTTTCACCTGTTTCAGTAAACTTTGAAATACTCCTGAAATTCCAAAGGGGTGCTAGTGTTACACTAGTAGTCAAAAAAGGGCAATTGCAATGACAGGAAAATACAGGCCACCATCAGAACCCCAAATAATAATGGAAATAACAGATTTAATTTCAAAAAGATTTCAAAGAAAGGAAATAATTCCAGCCTTTTTTTATGAAGACTAGGTCTAATCCAACTTCCCTAAATTCATTCTTTAATGAGATTGCTCCTTTGGTTAAGTTCATATTGATGACTTAGACCTTTAAGACAGTCTGAAAGAAAATGTAGTACCCCTTGATATCATTGAAGCACATGCTGAATTGACTAAGACTTCCCTAAGACTGATGACAAAAAGCATCTGACAGTAAGGAACCTTCATCGAATGGGTATCTTTCTGTGAAAAGAGGGTCACATCTGAAAATGACACAAAGAGGAGAGAAATGGTAGAGGTAATAAGGACCGAGCAACCACGTGAAGCACTCTGATTTGAGTGGCAAACTGGGCCTTCTCAAACAAAGCACATTTACTAAATCTCTGTAACGAAGTGCTGTGTACTGAGAGGGAGGTGGCACTTGCTGAAAAAGAGTTAGGGGTTGTAGTCACCAACTCATAAACACTCACTCTGACACTGGTAACAGGAGGGTTAATCTGCATCAGGGGAGTAGGAAGTAGGGGACTCTGGATATATCACTGATGAGACCAATCTTGTACACTGTGTTCCTGCCCATGTTTTGGAAAGAGGAAAAAAAACAAAAAACCCACACCAAAAAAACCCAACATTGAAAAATTGGAGAGGGGGCAGATTAAGAGCTGAAAATGTGATTTGAGAATTGAAGAAAAATGCTGCTAAGTGAGACTTAAAGAGCTCGATCTGTTTGTTGTATAAAAAAGATTGACTTGATTGCAGCATGTAAGTACCTTTTGGAGAAAAAAAAAATACTGAATTCTGAAGAGCTCTTTAACCTAGCAGAGAATGGCATAACAAGCTGTGGTGGGAACTGAAGTCAGACAAATTCAAATGAAACACACAATTTTTCTTCTTAAGGTGACAATACATCAGTGGAACAAGCTAACAGGGGCACCAAGAAATTCTTAATGGTTTTATGTCCCCCAACCAGGACACAATGTCTTTCTGGAAGACAGGTTTTAGCCAAATGCAGGTTACTGCCCTCAGTGTTTGTACTTCCTTGAAATTTAGTAACATAGGATGCAGAGGAGATCAGATCATATGACTTATTTGTGGGTTTACTTCATTATTTCTTGTTACACTCAATAAATATAAGAAGAGGTGGCTACTGGTGAGCATCTGCTCAACATAATGTTCTTTGTCAACTGACTGCAATCAGTCTCTGTGAAAAACATGACTCCCCTGAATGTGTAGGATTTTAAATGTTCGCAGTGCATGAGACATTCTTGGCAAGCAGAGTATGACATATCAAAAGACAATCAACATTAGTCACCTATTTTCATTTGTCAGTGCACTAAGCAGACAAAATTTCAATTCATCTGGGCCGCAAAGGAGCTCAGAAGAGCGTAAGGAGATGCTGAAGGAAAGGGCAGAAGGCCTGAATCCATTAAAAGCACTGGCCATCAGACTTAGGTAACATGATAATTAAACTGCAAGCTTTGAAACGCTGGCAGACAAACCAGACAACTAATTCTATATGCAATATTACACTAGTAAATATACATCAGTTTTAAATATGTATGGGTTTCTTGCCCAGCTTGTGCATAAATGAATCAAGTTACCTCACCTGAAGCTATGATCCCCCATAATGAGCACTGGTATGCAATGAAGACTAAAAGGTTTCACACTGACAAGTAATACCTACCTCTCTGAAAGCAGCCAGGACAACACAACTGAATTGTGTTGCACATAAACTATTGAGAACTACGTTTAAACATTTATGAACTAACACTCTTCTTAAATTGTTGCATTTGCCAGGATGTGAACCTGCATCTTCTCTCTTCTGCTCACAAAGTTGATATGGCAATGTTCACTTCGGTGCCCTTTCTGTTCTCATCACCTGTCCCTCTCCCTGAAGTTTGTTATATGAAGACACAACCTTTTCATGAATTAAGGAACTCTAAAGAGACCATTGTTTACAGATGGCTGTAAACAAATAGAACAGTAGAATACATTCCCTTAACTGAAGGAAGAAAGAATAAAGTGGGAGAGGAAGAGTTTATTTTGGAGTCAGCATATAAACATGTTTTCAGTTCCACTACACCAAAATTCAAAACAAGGGTGCTTTCCAAACAAGAAAACAATTTTATCCAAAACAGACTCAAAGATTCTGAACTGCCTAATTTTGGTATGCAAACCTTAACACACCCCATGAATGGTTCTAACTTCTAGAAATTATTTAGAAAAATGCTGGGCCTTTTAAATGGTCTTAAAGGTAGAAGCTTTCAAAATTACCAGGTACTTCTGCAGATCTTACCTGGAAGGTACATGAAGTAGGGTCTTAGCTCTTTCTCTGTCTTTTCCCCAGGAGAAGCTGGGGGCTCCATTTTTAGAATTACTGCAATTCCAAATGGAGTAAACAAAAGCTGCAAGATCCTTGTGCTTGTGAAAATCAGGTCCTGGGGCATTAATAATTGAAGTGTCATGGTTACCTCTATTGGTATCAACATCACCTATGGAACTCGGACATCAGTAGTCTGATGCAGGTAACTGAGACAGGGAAGAAAAAGCATTAAGAGGTTGAAGGGCATTCATTACCTTTTTGATGCCTAGAGGAATAACGTTGCTGTGCTACTGGAGGCCAACCAAAGGTGAAGACTGATCATTCTATACAGTAAAGTGAAGAAGTAGTTAGGCTCTCAAGTTGCAGCATCTGATGCCTTCAAAGGAACAATATTACATTAGCTGGCTGGCAAAACACATTGTTCAGAGCATCAAGGCTCAAAACAACAAAACATCAGTGGGTGAGACTCAGACCCTAAAGGCATCAGCAAAGACAACAAAGCTGGCAGAAGGAATACTGAATTTAAGCAGCAAAACATGGCTACAGGACACTTTCTGGAGATTATATTCCACATATCAGAGGTGATCAAATGCCATTCCCTTGAGACACACATAGACCATTATCTTCTTTGGGACATCACATGTTCTATGAAGAGTCTAGGTGGAGGAAAGCACAGTTCACAAGCAGCAAAAGCCTCTGCAGCCTTAGGAGGCAGAGCAAGGAGCTGTCAAATACCAGAACCCACTGCTGTCCTTGCCGTTGGTGCCAGTGGCAGGATGAGCAGGAGATAACAGCAGCCTACAAGAGGCAGAGGCACCAAAAAGACGTCCCACCAGTCCACTACTCAGGCCTGTGGCAAGCTCCCGTTACTAGCTTTATGCCCACTCGCTGCTCTCACAGAAGCTCACTCAAATTGAAACCGTGAAAGACTCGCCAGCATCAACCCAGTTTATATACCCATGTAGTGTATTTAAATCTATTAAATCACATTTGTAAAAAAAAAACAAACCAGTAGGAGAATCCAAATAGGGCTATTAATAACCCTTGAACATGCAACCTTTCAAGACTCACTTTTGTTGATTCAAGTCAATAATGATAATTACAGATCTGACTACTATTATTCCCATGTTTAATAAAAGAAGAATTGCAACATACTTTACTAAAGAGTAGACTACCTAAGGTGCCTGATCTCAAAATTGTAATACCGTTCTTGAATAACTGATACATTTTCTACATTCTCCTTCAATCAATGCTGACAAATGAGATCATGTCATATCCTTTCTCTAATGCTGATTTTGGTGGGAGGTGAAAGAATTTAACACCTCATAGGAGAAAGAACCTTGCAGGATTTGGGAATCAAAATACTGTTTCACCTAGTATGTTTTAATCAAATATATTCCTGGGATAGATGTGCTCTAGGAAAGATCCTCATGATAAAATAATGCTTAACAAATCTCATTACTCAGGTTTATGAAGTCACTTGCCCCTTCTGTAATTCAGAGGGATTAAATCACTCCTGCAAATTAAAAATAGGACGATCAACTGATTAGAGCTGGGCTTCTGTTTCCTACTTGAATCAGGCAGACAAAAGAGGGAGCCGAAGCAATAAGGAAATCATGTTCAAGAATTGTAACAAATGAGGATATTTCGAATCTCAAACTCAAATTTTATCTCAAGATCTCATTGATTACAGACTATACAACTTCATTCTTATGGTTTATAACATTACCCAACTCTTTTGATAGCCATATAATTCACATTTGCCTGTTTCATTCTGTTCTAGACAGAGAAGCCTAGGGAAAAATGGCTAATAAAAGCACGGTGTTTTCATCCTTATTATGCGTCTGTACTTGATGGTTTTTAATAAACAAAAAGGTACTAGAAGTGCACATAGCTCTCTTTTTTTTTTTAATGCAAGAATCTTAACATTCTATTTTAAGCATAGAAAGAGAAAGGGCATCACAGAGGAGGGATAGAGAAAATTCCATGAAACACCAGATACTGTTCTACTGTGGTCACTGCAGTTACTGTGGGCACGTATGAGCTATCTTTACAGTAGCAAGCTTCGATACTGCTGAAGAAGTCGCCAAAGTAACACAATGCTCAAGGCAAGCTGCAGACTCTTCCTCAAGGCTGGGTATTTGGCACGTGGCCCACATGGAGCTACACACTGCTGCAGCCAGCGTGCTATCACGCACAGGGCTGTAACAGATGGTCATATAGTGCTGGCAGAACAGAGGAAAGATCAGTCCTTTGCTTATCTTGGAAGTTAGGAGATAAAAATCCAGGTATGAAGATTAGAAGAGTTGAAGATGCAATTAGTAAAAAGATGGGGTTTCGCTCATCAGTCAGCTGCATCAATTAGAATAGAATAGAATCATTAAGGTTGGAAGAGACCTCAAGGATCATCCAGTCCAACCGACCCCCCCCCACACCTATTACCTACTAAACCATGTCCTTCAGTACTGCATCTAACCTTTCCTTAAATACCCACAGGGACGGTGACTCCACCACCTCCCTGGCTCTTTTCCAAAATCTTTCGTAGATACTGTTGAATCGGGCTTCACTAGATATTCTTGAGACAATAAAGCCTGAAAAGCACAACAGTAGAGGTGGTAAAGCAAAGAAAGGGCAAACTCTCCACTTTAACATTTTGTATGTCAGGAATCTTAAGAAAACTGCATATATCTAGTTTTCCACATAAAGTAGCTTGCACATTTGTTACCCTACCTAAAAAAAAATAGTATCTTGTGATTTTCCAAAAGAATAAAAACTAGGAAATTTTGAGCAGGCTAAGCATATGCCATCCTGAAATACCTTTGTGGGAAAAGCTGTAATTGTCACTTTAGCAAGCCATAAAATAAAAGGCATGAATATTTTTTCTAGAATCAGGATTTATGTTCTTTGTAACTTGTGGCCACCAGAAGGGAACCGGAGCCCAAGAAATGTACTCAAACAGGTCTACTCTTTGTGCAGTGCAGGGCATTTGGAGGCAGATACAGGTACCACAGTGTAAGTGGAACACATCTGCCTGTCTTCCAGAGCATGTAACTATATTAAGTAAGGAGAGCTAATGCATGAGCCTCCTGTCTCTGTAAACCTCAGGAAAAAAATGAATTTTATATTGATTCAAGACAGATTTTCCATAAATTCTTTCCACTTGCAAAACAAGAGTCATGGACCACATAACATTCAGAAGCAGCAGGCAATTTCAGAACCATACTGAGCAATGTTATTTAGAAAAAAGGAGCCTGTGGGTTCTGCAAATGAAATGACTCCAACACTCACTTTCATGGCAAATGTAAAATTCTGTGTACAAATAATGTATACTGAGCATCATGAAACTGCATTTGGGGACAAAAAAACAACTTCTCTGAGCCATCTTCATATCTGATGTGACCTTGTTCAACCTCACTGCAATGAGTACTATTTCTTGTATTTGTGTGAAGGCCTGTTACAGCAAAAGAAGTCCAAGATAAAATGAAATTTGCTGTATGTAGGGACTGTGAAGTTGATGTCATGGCTGGGGTACAGAGACTAGGCACAGGCAAGAAGCAAACAGATGTCACCAGCCCACACCCAGAACAAAGTATTTTTTTAATGATAACATGTTTTAAATAATGATTAGAGATCCAGTTTCAGTTAGGTGGCTTACTACTCCTCTGTCTTTCAGGAGAAGTAAAGCAACAACAGAGAGAGGACTAACTTCTTTAGGACAGTATTAGCTGCATGAAACAGAAGGCACTTCTGGCCTATGTCAGCTCTATCATGATAGGAGATGCAGAAATTAAGTAGTTCAGTGGCCCTTTTGTCTGTCTGTACGCTGTGGGTTAAAAAGCACAGCTATGCCAAACCTTGTTACTGTGGTAACTGGAAGTGGTTTTAGTATCTAGCCCTGCCCTGCAGAAAGTAAAGTGACTAGTTACCTCCAATGGACATTCATTCAACTGCGATTCGAGTCTATCCTGATGCATCTGGCTTTCATACAGCTTTCACAACACTGAGCTACATCATCACCTACAAATAGGCAATGAATAGGACAAACTGGCCTTGGAAACTCAGACTTAAGACTGGATCGAGAGAAGCCCTAAGGAGAAGGACTTGGGGGTGCTGGTTGATGAAAAACTCAACATTGAGCCAGCAGTGTGCACTAGCAGCCCAGAAAGCCAACTGTGTCCACAAAACCACTGTGGCCAGCAGGTCGAGGAAGGTGATTCTCCCCCTCCACTACGCTCTCATGAGACCCCACCTGGAGTACTGCATCCAGCTCTGGAATTCTCAGTATAGGAAAGACATGGAGCTGCTAGAGCAAGTCCAGAGGAGGCCACAAAGTTGATCAGAGGGCTGGAGCACCTCTCCTACGAGGACAGGCTGAAGGAGCTGGAATTGTTCTGCCTGGAGAAGAGAAGGCTCTGGGGAGACCTAATCACGGCCTTCCAGTACCTAAAGGGGCCTACAAGAAAGCTGGAGAGGGGCTGTTTATTAGGGATTGTAGTGACAGGACAAGGGAGAATGGGTATAAACTAAAAGAGGGGGGATTTAGATTGGACATTAGGAAGAAATTCTTTACTGTGAGGGTGGTGAGGCACTGGAACAGGTTGCCCAGAGAAGCTGTGAAGGCTCCATCCCTGGAAGTGTTCAAGGCCAGGTTGGATGGGGCTTTAGGCAACCTGGTCTAGTGTGGGGCATCCCTGCCCATGGCGGGGGGTTGTAACCAGATGATCTTTGAGGTCCCTTCCAACCCTAACCATCCTGTGATTCTATGACTGAGAAACAGAGATGACTGGGAGTTGGACACAGCACAGCGCATATCAGTAACATCTGCAACTTTTTTTTTTGGCACTTATTTCTCCAGCAACTCTTTTATAGTGAGGAAAAAGGTTAGTTTGTCACAAAGAGTCTTTTCTAAGATCAAGGGAAATAAACAAGAAATATAAGCACCTCTCATGACAAGAATTATGCTACACAGCTCACTTAGTGTCTTCAATTCTTATACAACTTTTCAAAAGTCCCTATTGTTAGATTCAAGAAAACAACTTTCATACAGACAACAGAGTGTACAGAAAGGTCAAGTCAATGCCAGTGCCTTGCTGAAAGTTACCTACTACACTCCTGAGAGGAGCATAGATCCATCAGGATCTGAACTCCGGTCTCCTGTGTCCAGCATAGTGCCCTACACATGGAGTACACTTCACATTTTGAGACTGAGAATGAGCCAGTGATTTAAAATTGTTACACAGCAAAAAGAAAGGGAAGTCCCAGCCCCTAACTAGGGGAAAAGCCTATCCTTGTTGGTGAAACACTGTAACCCCTGCTTTTCCTTGTTAAGGACTAGGAAGACCACTTTCTCCAAGGATGACACCCATGAAAAGCACCAGCTGTTTCTGCTGAAAGAGCTGAGGCAAAGCTAGGACAGGTCTACCTGAGAACGGTGCTGATATAAGATACGGCACTTAATGAGTGTAGCACAACCTTTATTCCACAGTAGAGTTTTGACGTGGATACTTCCAGACCTTTTACATCAGGACAAGTATATTAATGAAGAAACTAGGATTTCCAGTATAGAAATGGCAGTGTGTAAACAAATGAAAGAATAGTAGAACTTTGAATAAGAGGACTTTTTTGACCATTTTTGGCCACATTTTCACTTTGGCCAAGACATTCACAACAGAATAGCTGAACTGGAGCCTGCGTGCTATTTCTTTTGCCATCAGACACTTTGGGAGTGCTATTAGATATTAGGATTATGTGAACTGATCTCTTGAAAACAGTAATTCACACATTATTTGAGAATTATTTTTTTTTTTTTAGGAAGAAAATTAGAGGAGAACTTAGCTGCAAATCAAAAGTTGCAGCCTGAGGGAAAAGGTTCAAAGTCCTGTGACTTTCAGTTATGTAGACTCTTTCATGAGGTGTGCTGGTATGAGGTTGCCCAAGTAGGAAGAATAATTCATTATTTCCAAGAATATTTTTTTTATTTAATCAGTCAGAACTGTTTTTTTTCTGAGACACCCTCCATTCAAACTTCTATGGCATTCTTTGCCAAGACATCTTTTCTCTTGGGTCTCTTTGGATTTCACAGGTAAAGAAATGCAGACTGTGATTGCTCACTCAACCAGTTGTATTCAAGATAGTAGAGATGACAACACTGCATAGTCTTCTGTACTCCACAACCCAGAGGAATACAAATACAAAGACTTACTCTACAGGCATATCAGAAAGAATGAAGCCAAATCAGTCACAAAATACGAGGCCTGCCAGCAGTGCAATGGAAAGAAATCAAAATGAACTTCCACTTTGTTTTAGAAAAGATGCCAGTACCATTTTACAAATAAACTGAACTATAGAAAATATCTGACAAGTATATAAACCTAAAATGTATAAATACACGTACCATTAAAAATGAAATAAAGAAGAAATGCATCATTTTAACATATTCTTTCAGTGCCTATTTACATAAAGCAATACAGAGTGGTATAGAACAATTTTAAAGATAAAGATGCCATTAAATTATATACTTCACAACCAACTGTGGTCCATTAAAACCAGTTAAATTCCTTCCTGAATCATAACCATCTTCAAACATTTAATGTTGACAGCAACATAAACCCAACATACGCAATTTTACATCATCTGTGTTGCATCCTGCGCATAAGCAGCCCATAAAGGTTTGTTTAGACACAGTTTTAGTGTCAGTGTAGCATTTCAGACATAGAAAAACTAACACAATAACTGAAACTGGATTTTTTGGTTGACAATTCCAGCCCTGAGTATCTTTTACACTTTACTGCCCCCTTTTTCCTCAGAGGCTAGTTTTAAGAACTGGCACAGTAACGGAACTTCAAGTATCCCAAAGAGTACTCTCATTTCTTTTTCCTTTCCAAAGAAAATGTAAGCTTGTTGGAAGAAATACAGAAGTGTCTGACCCAGCACAGAATCATTAGAAAAATCTCACAGTTTTAATTTTGTTACTCTGAGACTTTTTTCAGTATTCTAATTCTCACAACAATAAAAGTCAGACACTAATTAGTTTTATAATAAGGCAAGCTATCAAAAATGGAGAGAGCTAATTAGTATTTCTCTCTTAGCAGTCCAAGAAAATCAATTCCGTAGAAAGGTTACAGCAAAATGGTGAATAATAGGACTGCATTCAGGAGTCTTCCAGAGTCTACTTAGCACTGAAAAGAATATGGAACTTTTGATATATTAAGGCATTATAAACCCAATCTTTCCCACCTGTTGGGAGCTATGTATGAGATCGTCAAAGGTTTGCAACTCGGAATTCAGTTTGTCTGTTTAGAAAGTACCTGGTGATTTGTGTGCGGAAATGCCAGTTTCTGCCCCAGGACAACATAACTACTAATGGACTCTTTCACAGCCCCCTCTTTGCTGTGGTCTGCTCCAGAATGTTATGAACAACCTCTTGGTGTAAAGAACGGGCTGAAGCTTTCACTTGATTTGTCTTTTACAAAGTCTACTCATCTGCTTTCTTCCGTTTTGTTTAAAGACTAGAAGCATATGGCCCTTAGTGGCCTTGAAAACCCATAGGGTAATTTTAAGAGACGTTATCTATGATAAAGAGTTTAAAAGTTAACCTAACTTGGCAGCAGTCCCCCTACTGTAGACAATGACAGTGAAAAAGAAGATCAACACGTATTGTGGCAGCACAGGAAAACAAACCAAGATTCCTGCACTAGTCTCTGATGAGCCCCTTCTTCACCCTGCAGCACAGTCTAACAAGAAAACAAACATTTAAAAAGTTACCTTATTTTCAGAACTTTTTTTTACGTGATTCAACAAGATCTCTGTAATGATAGGTGAATGGTCAACATAAGATGGGTCTGAAAGTGTGTTAAGATAGTTTCTAGTGTCTCACTATAACCATAATTGCTACTAACAGAGAACCTCATTAGCAATCTCAGAAGATAGAGGCCAGTGAAAAGACTGAATGGACATGAAGGATAAATAGCTGTCCTAATCATGATCTCTGTTGCTCAAGCATCAAGGGTTAAACTGGTTGCCAGGTTTGCAGCCAAAAAATTCTTTCAGAGTAGATTGGCAGGACAGGCTTGGAAGGTTTCGGTCTCTATCAATAGCGTGAGGGATTGTTTACTTTGTAGGATCTTCTAGACTTCTTTAGGGGACAAATTCTCCTGGTACTTTAGAGTCTGAACACAGTGGTGATGCTCCAATCTCCTCTGCTGTTTTCCTGTGGTGTGGTGAGTTTCTGTGGTTCTGCCTTTTGTATTATGGACTTTTATATTATTAAAAGTTCCAGGGAAGCATCCTGTGACTCCTAGGATATACACAGAGTAGCATGTCTGTTGACTCATCTGTATTAAACATTTATCACAGGGCTGCCTGCTACCGCAAAGGACTAAATTCAATGACTGAGGTGCTTCCTTGAAGATCCCTTTTCCCTCTAGGTGGCACTTCCAGTTTATGCATTAACCAACTTAATGGGCAGCTCCCAGAAACAGTGTTCCAAATCTGCCCTGCCCAGCCAGCAAGAAAACCAGACAGTCTCCAGAGCCATCAACACAACATAAGCTCAATATTGCTGTTAAAGTAAACAACAAAAGCAGAGATTTCTCAGTCTGACTGCAGCTGCTGCTGCTTCCACCATCTCCTTTCTCACCCCAGGGAATCAAACTTCACACTGCAGATGTTTTCACGATACATCCTCCTGCCTGGCTGCCTGATATATTAACACCAGACTCAAAACAACACAGGTTTTCCATCTATCTCTTTCTTTAGCTGATTGTAATCCTTGGTCTGCAGATTTCAGTCCTCTCCCTCCTGAAATTTGTCATCTTATTTTAGACATTTTTTAACCTCAAGCAACCTACTGTCGTTGCCACATACACAATTCCAGAGCCAATAGCAAAAGAGCAGTGCTGAGGCCAAATAGCATAATCAATGTGATACCTCCATCCTGCCCTGCACTAGTTTAGGAATTACAAGGAGAAATTCTGTCCCCATACAAGTCAGGCAAATGAATTACTATTAACTGTAACAGAGTCAGATTTTTCAGCCATGGTGACTAAAGCTCCAAGTAAAGCACTTGATACCGAAAGCTCCCTCTGTCACTACCACCAGAGGACCTGAATCAATTAGCAAGGCATTTGGAGGAAAATATGAAGACAAAAGTAGATCCACATTCATGCACATGCTCACATCCCCCCCAACAATCCATTCTCCTCCAACCCATCAACATACCTGACCCACTTTCTAAATCCCTGTTGTTGCAGGTGTTGCTGATGCAAAGCCTGTTTCAGCTTATTGGGAAGATACACTCGTCAGAAAAATAATGCAGTGCAGCAGTGTCTTCTTCTGTCAGGAGCAGCTGGAATTATTGCTTACTTAGTCACCCCAAGGCATTCATAATTGGGAGGCAGGAGATGTGTGTGCCAAGATAGGCTGTAAAAGACACATTTTATGCCAAAAGCAGGTTGGGAATGTCTTTGTAAGTACAGCAAATGGTTTCATTTATACTTTAATGAAGTCAATTTTCTTGGATTTCATTTTGCACAGTTTGCATAGAAGTATTTGATCTGGTGCGATAAAGATTCAAGTAACATACATTTATAAAGGTGCAGTACCAAAACCCGTTACTTCACTCTGCAACAAATTTGTAATTCCATGATAAAGAAAAAAATCTCCACAACAGCTCACATTCCTGAGTATTCAGATATGAATCTGAGGATTTAACTTTACAGTGAAGTAACATTAGTTTAACCAAAAGCATGATTTTCAATTAATATTTAACTTAATTTAAACATGAAGTGTGTTAGTTTAAACCCAACTCACCAAGTTTAAACCAAAATCACCTTATTTCCCAGTGCACCTGAGAGCTCGCAATACCAAAGAACGTGGGTTTCCACTAAGACGCCAGACTGTGAATGGTGGAGACGTGGGTACACTTTTCATTCTGCCAGCTCTCCTGCAGGAATAGTAACTGCTGACAGCAGGAGGACAGTGAGCAGCGAAGAGGATCTAAGAGCTTAAACCAGTGCAGCTGTTTTCTTAGCAACTGATTAGCCTTAACTGCAAACACACCATTCTAGCAGCTTCACCAGATGTGTGATAAATTGTTATCACTTGTCACATTCCCTTCCTTGGCCATAGTTTGAGTAGAGCTATCTGTGACAAAAGGAAATTAGCAGTCTAGCTCCAGATGAAGAAGGGTGGTGTGGAAGGTTGCTCCTCTCTACTTCTTCAGCTATACTGCTCACTGCATCCAGCTCAAGTTCATCACCAGGACTGCGCTCTGCAGTTTCCCAGTGGGGCACCCTCCTGTCCTCTTCTCTTTTCAGGGCAGACCAAACAGATCAATTCTTCAGTCTCTGAACAAACCTGTCAGGAGCTTCCTCCTTGTCAGAAGGAATTAATACTTATTACTTGCTACTTACTACCTATTACTACTTACTACCTGTTACTAAACTGTACAGGCTCTGTGTATGGATGGAGAGTAGATGAGGGACCATTCTCTGGCTGAGGAGGTCGAGGTCAAAGCCAAACCCCAAAGCGGACTGCAGGACTATCCCTATGCATTTGACAACACTTTGATTATACCTGCGAACAATTCAACTGGGAAACAAAAGCATTACAGAAGTCTTCAGTGTGGAACGTTGCAGACCACTGACTCCCAACCTTTTTAGTCTAGGCCTCCCTTCAGTGAACCATTTTGCAGCTGATCGTAACCAGTGGCTCTTGGGCAGTATTGCTTGATGGAGGGCTCTGCAAAGTGCTGGCCTAGCATCTCTGCACCATCTGCACGTGTGAGTGCAGGCCAGTAGTACCCCAGAGGTCTATGTGTTGAGTTTCATTATATAATACAGAAACATCGTCTATGACCTCAAGAGCCTCCACACAGCATTCAGAGAAGTCCCTCTGCAAAGATCAAATTGCAGGATCTGGGCCAAAGACAATCACACACAAAGTTGTACCATAATAAGCTCTTTCCTCATACCTCTTCCTGGATAAATAAAACTTACCTCCAAATGATGCAATATTACAAATAAAAACACAAAACCCCACATAATTCAAAGGTATTATCAACTTAATTCATTGTTTATCAGAAAAGATTTGAACTGTAATTTTCGAGCAAAAAATATGACCTGGAATTCCCAGATGCCTGTATATTTTAACCCAAGCAGATGATCATTATTTTTCTAAAAGCAGAAAAATAAATTAAGATAACAGTCACGACACTGAGGAAGGGAACACGGATCCAGTTTGACACTTATGACTTTCAGATCAGAGACCTATGAGAACAGTACTGTCCTGTCAAGATACGAAAAAATGAACTGGATGAAAATCACCTAGGGAATGCTAATTAGGCCTGTGCTTCTCTGTCCACCCCTGACATGCCATGTGTTGAACTTCTGCTTCTTTCCTCTGCAACTGAGTGAAATTTCTGACATTTGTTGCTGGGCTGCACTGACCATTAAACAAATCGATGAGGTTACTGGAGATTTATTTGTTAGGTCGTCTTATAACTGAGCTGGAAAACATGCATTTTTAGGAACGAAAAGGAAGGCTTGTACTGAAGCACAGGATAACGGCTACGTGATCAAAATTGTACAGGACAGAGTACCTCAAGGCAAAAGCCTGAAAGGACTTGGCTCAGAGCAGCGACGTGCAAATCCGGAGTTTCTATGGGAATAAACTATTTTGGTCCAAAAAGAAGCTACTTGGGATTAAAACTGGGGCAACATCTCTAAGGCAAAGGCACCATGTGGTCATCATTTTTTCCCTTGAGGGAGCAAAGGTTTTCCAATCTTATCCCACTTATACATTCATAGTCACAGAATATGAAACCAGCTCAAAGCCAATGGAATAAGTGGAGTACGTATTCACATCTTTTTTTCCCTAAATTTCTTTACTATTGCTAGAAATTGTTGGCCATTCATAGTAAAGGCTCTTTTCTTTGCTGGTCAACCTTGTTGCTAATTGTCATCGTTATGACCCTGCCATCACAGTGATCATCATTACAATGCGTTACAATGAAAATTAAAATAATCAGGAAGTTCAATCTTAACAACTATATACTGTAAACTAAGGAGGGCTGGGTACTGACTGTGATCATCGATACCATTTAGGTGTTAGCATGCTCCCAGCCCAGCCCTCACCCATGCTAATTCCCACTCTCCCATAACCTACGTGGGCTCAGGTTTGGCATGGAACAGTACTGGCATGTCCTTATTAAGCCATTTGGGCTCGGTCATCATGGTTGAAGAGAGAAAGAGAGTTTAGCCATGCGACCATGAGCTCGCCTACATTACCTGGCCTAAGGGCAGAGAATGCTCCCTGGCCCGTGCTATTTAGCATTAGAGACACTGCCCCTACACAGTCTACAGTGCTGTGCAGCAGAGGCTCATCTTAAGGCCAAATTGCCACCTGGAAAGCCCTCAAGATGGCTTTCTGTTGAATCCATTGGTAGTCAGAGAGGGAAGCTGACCTTGGATGCCTCTTAGGCTTCACAATACATTTAGAGGTGTACTTATCTACCAAATGAAGGGCTCTGATCTCACTCTGAGCTCAGGGAGCCTCCTCACTGAGACCGAAGCAATTTTTGTAACTGAAACTTGGTCAAGAGGACTTCTTTTTAAAAAGTTCTCTGAAAGAGAATAGGTATATATTTAGGTGTGATAGAACTAGAACTTTTTCCAAAAATGAAAGTCATCTGACGCTGCTCAGGAAATCTGTAAAACTTCTACTGAAAGAATTCAGATCATCACAGTTTAGATCACCAAATCACATTTTTTCAAGAGGAAGGGAAATGAAAATTAACTGTTGTATTCTGAAGTCATTAGTGATCTCATGAGAACTTTTTCCGCAATGTTTAATTTAACAGGACATTTCAGCTCCAGCAGTCTGTGCAATGGATATGAATACGTCCTGGTTTCAGCTGAGAGAGTGTTCATTTTCCTCACGGCAGCCAGCGTGGGGCTGTGTTTGGGTTTGTGCTGGAAGCAGCGCTGATAGTGCAGAGATGTTTTTGCTGCTGCTGAGCGATGCTCACACAGAGCCAAGGCCTTTGCTGCTTCTCGCACGGCCCTGCCGGCGGGATGGCTGGGGGTGCGCAGGGAGTTGGGAGGGGACAGACAGGGCAGCTGACCCCAAGTGACCAAAGGGACATTCCGTACCATATGGCGCCATGCTCGGTTTGTAAGGGGCTGGGGGAAGAGGAAGGGGGGCAGCGGCGTTCGGAGCGATGCCGTTTGCCTTCCCAAGTCACCGTTATGCGTGACGGAGCCCCCGCTGCCCTGGGGGTGGCTGAACCCCTGCCTGCCGTGGGCAGCGGGGAATGAACCCCTTGTCTTGCTTTGCTTGTGCACGCAGCTTTTGCTTCACTGATTAAACTCTTGTACCTGAACCCACGAGTTTTCTCACTTTGACTCTTCTGATTCTCTCCCCCTTTCCGATGAGGGGGACTGAGCGAGCGTCTGCGTGGTGCTCAGCTGCCAGCTGGGTTAAAACCACGACAGAATATTTAGGGTTTTTTAAACGATAATAAGACAGTATCTAACTCTTTTGTTTTGATTCCTCCTCAGGAAATGTTCTCCATATTGATATTTTCATAACGTTACAGCTGAATCCGGTCTCTGCAAGACATTTTGAATTGGTTTACCATCAGCAGGTAGATGGAATCCTATGAAGTGGGTGAAGTGTGAAGTTGCATGAGATATCAAATCAAGGCCAAGTGAAAAGCAAAGATGCTAAGATGGATACTTGGGAAAGGAAATGGAAAAATAAAAAGAACACTGAGAGCCAGATTTCTCAGAAACCCCGTTCCCTGCAATATCAGTGACCTGTGCAGATCACAATCAGGTCAGAGTCTCTGCAAAACCAGAGGGCAAAGGATGGGAAAAGTCAGAGTTCTCTCAGACAGCTGAGATGAAAACAGGTCTCAGGAAAGAAGAACATACCACTGCAAAGGCTAAAGGCCAAAGGAAGCAGGCAGAGGGCCAAGTTCAGCTCTCTCTGCCAAGAGAATCCAAAAGAGCAAATTCCAAGTCCCAGAAATATCAGACAAGAATCCCTAAACTGAGATACCAATTCTGAGCACATAAGGACATAGTACCCATTGGGTATGTGTACAGATGGAGAGGCCAAGACTGTGACGTTCAGAATCACATTCCCAGAATTCAACGTTTAGGGTATCAGTGCTGAGGCATAATGGGAAAGAGACACGGTCATGAATCAAAGAACCTGGATTTAATTTCTGGCAGCCAACTGGAGAAACTCAGGATGTCAGCTCTGGAGAGAGAAAAAAATAAGTCCTTTTTTTTTTTTTGAAAGTTCATATGTCAAACAAGTGTGTACAAGATCAGTTTGCAGAAGGGAAATAAAAACTATATTCTCTACAGCACAGATAATCAACAGGGATCTGCACAGGGGACACTGATACTATTCTCAAATTCTGTGATTTATGCAACCAAAGTATATGTTTTCTGTGCATTGCACCTTCAGACTCCTTAACGCAGCAAACATTTTGTATCAGAGTCACTTCTGGCTATTAAGGAAAGTATTCACATAGTTTTCACTGAGGGTTTATTTTGCTTTGGGTTTTTGGTCTTTGCAAGCAGCTTTTTTCCCAGTATTCAGGTCCCAGTGCCTTCAGAGTGTGATAGTGGACTGAATCTGGTAAGCCTGTGACAGGAAGAGATCTTGGTAAAAGATTCCTGCCAAAGAAGTTCTGAAAGTCTTTTTGAATACTGGATCTCATGAGAGGGCCTGCCTGTGCTTCATGTACAATCATGGTCTTGCCCCTCCACCAACCCATGCACGAGGTGCCACTACAGGCAGATTACAGATCACATCAGTCATGCACATCCTCCATCATCAGGTTCCACGGAGCAGGAGAAAGTGCAGAGTGTTATATAGTGGATGGCTGAGACAAAGGACAGGCAGGTGAGGAAAACGAGATGTGACGCCACGGCAGGAACCTCGTGAGCAATCATGAGATTTAACAGGTCTGTGATTTCCTTAATCTAAAATAAAAAGAACACATTATCCTTTTAGGAGGAAAAGAGCTTGGGGCCCTTAATCCTAATGATAGCCATCCTAATAACATCCTAAAAATAATCCTAATAACAACCCACAAAAACTGAAAGGTCAAAGAAGGATGGCTACTAGGTTTAGCTAAGGAAATTTACTTACAATTTTAGTGAATGATATCCAACTGCCTTAAACACTGTTCTTTGGGCTCTCTTGAGCATGTCCCAGAAGGCATTCACTGGGCCTCCCCTTCCTAAATGGCAGGGAAGGAACTGGTGATGGTCACCACAGAGCCGAACGTGCAGATGCCAACATAATGAGTCAGCCTGAGCTGCCCAGACTTGATTATACTCCTCATGTATTTGCAGCTATGAAGACTGTGGGGTCTAGTTCTGAGCATCTCAGACCACTTGCCAGGCAGGAGACACTCTCAATGAAGCATACAAAGAGGGGAAAGCAGGACGAGAGGCTTCCTCGATGGAAAACATCTGATCAGATTTCTTCAGTATCTAAAGCATTATACAAACAGATCTTTCCGTATTCAACTTGTCAATAATTTACAATAAAATTAGCATATACTTAAAATCTCCTACACACAGATGGACTAGAAAACTTCCATGTAGCATTACACAAGCAAGAGGGCAAGTGGATGTTAGATGCAAGAGATCAGGGATCAAGAGCAGGAGCTGCAGCCAGTACAGGCAGAAGCGTCTATTAACCGACTCACACTGACATTGACTGAAGTTTCAGCTAGCAGCAGGGAGCAGCATGAAGCCACCATTGAATGGAACTTGCTTTCTGATGTTCAACTAAGAAAGGAGACAGCTGACACGACACTCACAGTTAAAGGATCCACTTTATTCTCTTACTGGTGCTATAAATATTCCCTTAGTTTAACTGGTTTCCAGCAGTAAGTGCACAGACAGGTCAGGAGAGGGATACTGCCTTTTTTAGCACAATTTCCAAATTGCAGTCTTGATGACTCGCTTTTAGGGGGGCATGTAAGTGCCAATCCAGATTGGAAAATTATGTATTTTAATGGCCTCCTTTGAAGCCCCACACTCGTAAGTAGCACATCTTGACAAGCAGAAGAAAATTATGATATCTCCCAATGTGCAAAAATGCACTGTTGCCTAGAAATACGTATACGAACATTTTTGCTTTATAGGGTATTGACAGAAAGTGAAAAATATTACCAAGTGCTCAGCTAGCCTTATGCACTGTGAAATGCACTGCACTGTGTTCTGCTTTCTTGTGCAGAGAAGGCTAACAGCTCCCCAGGCAAAGCACAGAGATGTTCTGTGCTGCGTATGACATTCTCACCTACCTTGTACATTTGAACATACATTGTACTGAGCCTGCTACAACTATCCAAGATTATAGTAGAGGTCATGTAGATTTCTGTAGTGACAAATAAAAAAATAAAACTATTCCAAGAACTGTATGAAGAAAAAAAAAATCAAATGTGAAGCTTTCTGTCCTACAACAAAATGGGTTCCAGTATCCAAAGCGGTGTGCATGAGCTGGAGCTGTCTGACGAAATGCTGCTTGATTTTTCCACAACTTCACTATATCATCAAAACTTGCGTACAAAAGCATCCCATTAAAAAAACACATGTCTCAACACAATCCAACATGCTTTCAAGCACCGCACTGTCACAATCTGGAGTCCTACTATTTGAGCCTCGCAGGTGGAAAAAAAAATCCCCCGCAGAAATCATTCAGATTTTCTAAACTTTCCTCTAACTAGTTTTCTTTGTGTAACTTGTACAGCTGGCACCAAACATACATTACTGTGATTTCCTTGGCATGAGGTTGCAATGGCAGAAGGCCATGTTGCTCAAGTGATAAAGTACTAAGTACCAGATGCACAAAAAGGCCAGGGCATCTACATTTCACTTGTCTCTATTTGCCACCCAACCCTGAAGCTGAGATACATAAAACTGCTGGCTGCCTCCTTCCTCACTTGCCATGTAAATCCTCAAGTCCCTCAACGGACTCAAGTGTAAACATGAGTGTTCCCCAGGTATCAAAAGTACTTCTGAGCATGCACGTAGATACTTAACATCACTTGGCAGTCGAGTGCCAAGCGCGGCTGGGTCTCGCCAGTTGGTGTTCCAGTTGACAGGTGATCCAGGTGGTGGTCTATCAGCATGTCTAAAGGAAGAGCATTATTCCCGTCTTTTGCAGCAGAGCTAACGGATGAACTACCGCTCCCCATTTTGTATCACAGTCTAGTGGTAAATTCAGCAAATACACATTCAGAAAATACATGTTCAAAGCCATCTTCTGCCTGACAGGATTCAAACTGGTCTCTCCAGAAAACTCTTCTTACCACAAGTGTCTGGCTATCTTCTGGGGCAGGAGTCCTTACCATCTCTCTGGCTGAGCCTGCTTCACGTTGCATAAAAAAATTCAAAACACATTGGGTGACTGTAAGTAACCTGACTCTGTCACATAGTGGTCAGGGTTCTCCCCAAGGACTTACAATTCCTAGATCTATAGAAGTGACTAGAAATTTTACAGTGAAATCAACACTGGTGAAGGGGTGATGTCCCAGAACTCTCCACAGGGGAATCACTGAATACAAAGCATACCCCCCAAAGCTTTAATTATTTTACAAAAAAGCCCAGAATGATGGAGTGTAAAAGATGTACTGTCCCTTAACCTTGTACCCAGGGACACTGGGAGCCTCTGAGTTTGGTTAGTTTGCTATCCAGCAAGCATTTTACAGGTGAAAGGGACGCCTGGAGAGTCGCTGTACTGTACTGTTTAGACAACCATCTTCTGCTTGTTTTCTTTCACAGAGAGAACTCTGTGAGTCATCAGCATCATTACTGCCTCCTTTTTGCTTACCTAGCCTCATTAAAAGGATTACACCGATCAGCAAGGGGCAGCAATTTAACCAGTGCATACTTTACAAACAAAGCTTCACCAGTTTCTTCCATCTCCTCTGATATTTTTGCCACATGAAGGAACAAAGTGGGCTGATCTTTCCTTTGTAGGACTTCTGTTCTTGTAGAGGAAGTATTTATTATTTGCTGTCTCAAATACAAAATGTGTACATGGCTAACCCTTCCCATCAGCCTGACATCTCTATCTATAGTAAGCCTAAGATGCTTATCATTCTCTTGGCTAAGAAACTGCCCCTTACATGGCAGAGAACATTAAAAGCTCCTTAAATCCCATTACAGTCAGAGGAAGATGAGTCACTGAGTGGCAACTAAAATAACCATGGCATTGAAGTCATTTTCAGTGACTATTGCACAAAGCCTATGGAAAAAATCAGGATGAGTGACACCAAGAAAGAGTCTATTGGCAAAATCTGTCTCTTTTCAAAATAAGATAACAACAGTGGCTGAGATTAATGATCTAAAGATTACAAAGTATATATATGCTTTACAGAAATAAGCTGCAAACATCTCTGAGATGCAGCAAAAGCGACTTTGAAAAAGCTGTCATATAGTACAGAGCGATAATTAGGGGACACAAGAGTCTGCTCTTCTCATGCAGCTGAATGTTCCCTGATTTGGTCAGGGAACATTAAAGGTGAGGCCTGTTTTACCTCAACAATAAAACTAATGTGATGGCTACCGGCAATGACAACCCTTCCCTTCAGGAAGGAACGTAACCTAATTCCCTTTCCTACCCTGCTAGAGCACCGTTTGGTCCTGACTCGGAAGGGGGAGTACCACCTATTGCCCTGAAAAGCACTTCTTCATTTCAGGAGAAAATTATTTTCAGGCTAGTTTGCTGTATGAGCAGGCACCCTGCCTGGCCTGCCATTCTACCTGTAAGCAGCTTGTAAGTCTGATGTGATACCAGTGGTTTATTGTCGAGGATAGTGGCAGAGAATTCTTTGTCTGTGGGTTTGACTAAGCTGAAACTTGCATCTCTCAAGTGAATGCTGAAGTCCTTATTCCTCTCATCTCAATGGGATCTCTGCCAGAGAGGTATCAAGGCATAAGGATGCAGCTCTCAGGATTTCTGCTCTTCTAAACACCATCTTAAAATTCTACAGCTATTGCTAAAGAAAAACTAATGAATAAGATTTGGCACAAAGTAACAGGGCAGGCTTTAGATCTTCTGTTTATTGCATTTCATTTAGTGAACTTCCTTGCATGGGATTTAAGATGCGGCTTTCTACAGCAGCAGCAAATATTTTGATTTCTAATAAAAAAATTGTGTTGATTATTCAGGCCAATGGATCCACAGCAACCGTGACATTACTTGTGACAAGTGATGGGAACACTCGGTATTTTTCGCTACAGATAGTAAATAGGAAGACAGCTGAAAAAATAGAGCCAGCACTGGAAGAGATTAATGAGAAACTAAATGATTTACAAGTACCATGTCCTCATTTGACTGGGAATTAGATAAATTAACCGGAAAAAAATCAATGCTCTAATGAAGCTGAAGAACAACTCCGCAAACATATCACAAATGGACTTGGAGGCAAGAGGAGGAAAAGAGAGGAAGGAGAAAGAAGCAAAGAAAGAAATGACAACCTACATTTAAAATATGCTTAGCAACCCAATGAAAATGGGAACAACTGAAGCAGAAGCACTCAATGTTGTTTCCTGAGGGTGACAGACAGGGAAGGAGAAGCTGGTATATAGTATTCTTCATCTAACATAGCTGATAAAACTGTTAAAAAGAGGATACCTTGTATGTGGGAGAGTCTTATAAGACAATCAGGATATGCTACCCAAAATGGTAGCAGAAGTTTAATTTTAAACATAATGGACTTGCTGGACAGAGGAGAGCTGAAACTGCTGGGGCTAGAGGCTGGGTGGGGGGAAAATGGGCCTGTACTAAGGAACACACTTTTCAGGATCTTCCAGGATACATTCCTCAACAAAACCAAAACAGAACAAAACAAAAAAACCCACATACAGAAGAACCCTACAAATAAAAAATAACATTTAAAAAAAACAAAAACCACAAAACAAAACAAAACAAAAACCACAAAAAGCCCACAAAAAACCCCCCGCTGTGCAATTTTTCCTACTTCAGCAACCTTTCATAGCCATGAGATGAAAAGTATTGATTCTGTACCAAAGATAAAGTTCTGTATGCAAAGGAACACTTCTTGAGAACCTGCAAAAAGTTACTACCTAGCAGGATTTTAACAAAGGAAATAGCACAGCTGGTTTTCAGTAATCATCATCACCAGATCCATTTTGCAGGCACTGAATTCGCTTTATTCTTGCCATAGCCTGAAAAGGGGCTACAGCTGCAGCAGAAGATGACCAGCCATTTACATATTAATATTTCTCCCTCCAGCCTGTTGTTTTAATGTCAGAATTGTCACCTACATTGGAGCTGAGGGCTATTCAGTTCTTGGTTTATCTTAATTATTTTAACAGGCCCACTTCTTCATTTGTTTACTACATCCAGGTTCCTGGGAAACTGGAAAATTATTGACAAGACTTTTACAGGCCAGGTCTGTTACCCCAGCAATCCAGTAAGCTGATCCAGCTATATCTTTTTAATTAAAAGTCTGTAAGTTTTTACATCAGTTTTACTTTTGGTGGGAGTTTACAGATGAAATAGCTATGTCTGCATAAGATACTCTATTTAAACTACTGTTTAACCTGCTTAAAGCTTCTTGCTCTAACACCTAATAGTGCACATTATAATTAATGTGTACATTACTAAAAGCATATTCTTCTGAAGCTCTTCCCTGTCATGAATAAAAAACAAAAATAACCAATTTTGCTGGTTCAGCCACCAAACAAAGAAAGAGAAAAATCTTTTGACTCAACACTAAACTATTTGTTTTCAATTTGAAAATTATCTTTAGTATGGTCCATATTTAAATATGTCTTTGAGAAGAGAGGGACAGTGAGAATCACACTGGATGATTCCAGGTCTTACTTGTAAAGGAAGCTATCTGGCCTCTCTTATCCACTGCAATAAATGCTTCTGTATTACTGTGCAGTAAAAGTGTTATATCAGGAGGAGTCAGCACACAGCATCCTAGAGATGAGCAATGAGGGCTGTTCCAAGATGTGAGAACCACTGCTGTGATTTGTGTTCAGCTTGTATTTAAACCTTCCTCAACTAAATGTCAAGCAAGAACCACTGAAATATGGGCTATTAATGGAGAAATGGAAGGCATCACCCCCTTCTTTATTGTTTCAGGTGGTATCTAAGTTCCTTTCTGAATCAAATCCCTAATGCTGAAATACTCCTGTATGGAAAATACCAGAACTATTCTTGTCAACGTTTCTATCCTTCTTTTTAGTTTGTTTGTTTGTTTCAGCCAACATAATTTGCCGAATTAATCTTAAATTCATGACTTGTTCTGACCGACCAAATATGACCTGTTTTTTATTGAAGGAAGCAAGCAAGCAAGATGCAATTCTGCTCTGGGTAAAGGCGTTTTATAGGTAGTGCGTGTGTAAAAAGGTTACAGAACATCACAGGGACCACGGGGTAAGCTGTCCCTTCAGTGTGACATATAGCCAGTTTTAACAGCCTACTTAGAACTACTGGGGAATAAAATTCATCTCAGTGTAGAAAATTGCACTTAAACCTTCAAAACAAGGCTTTAAGTGAGACATAAATGGTTGTCTATACCTTTTCCTGGCTTTTGAATGGAGCTGAATTTCCTCCCAGGAGGTTAGGATAAATACGAATACTCTTCTGAAAAAGTCCAGAAATGCCACAGGTAAGTAGAAGGATATTTGTTTTATGAAGAGTTTGAAACAGAGGGGTGTTGTGAATTCTTCTGAAGCCTGCCCATTCGCAGAAGGGCCCGTAGTGTACAGGATGCCCTGTGGTAAGTGTATTCATGTTGTGCCTCCTCACTGCTTGGTAGGCTCAGGTGTAAAAACTGTGCGAATTTTTTTGTGTGTTTACTCCAGAGGATTCTCCTTTTGATTCTGTTTGAATGCTTAGGTGCAACAGAGCAGAAATATTGTACCCAAAAAGTATTGTGTGCACCTGAAGGAGGGTTACTTGTGCTACTTCAAACAAGTGTGGTTCAAGAGAGATTCATAGTTTGTTTTAAGTCAGCTAACTTTGCTGGACATATAGCCATAATCAATGCTTTCAGTAGGGCATTATTAAAAGATTCATAGATATTCTAAAACTGAGATCCAGTTTTTGATCCAATCAGCATGAAAGCACATTTTTTTTCAAGGATTTGAATGTGAAAAAGATGTTGCCGTGGAGCAGCACAAAATAATGTTTTTCCAATGTGACATCAAGCGTCCATTAAAATGCAGTTTTGCTAGGTGCTGAGTAATCTGATGAGAGCTGAAGTTGTCTTTGTGCTTTGCACAAAGGTTCTTAGTCTATAGCAGTAAGATCAAATGGAAGGGAAAACAGTATGAAGATGATAAGAGAAAAAGAAGAAATATGTTACCCCTCTCTTCTGCCTTAAAGGTATTTGCTATCAATGTTGCTAGCGTTGCAATGAAATTAAACCTAGTCTACGGTGTTGTATTCTCAAAACAAACACATACTGATTTATTTTCTTCATATAAACAGTATATGCCTATCTATCGCGCAGAATCGCAGTTGTAAAAGGAGTAACTTCCGAGGCACAGGGAACTTGTTATGTTCTTCCTAGAGCTCTCTGAACATACACAATAATCTGAACTGTCAGTCTCAGTAGGCAGGCAATGAAGGAGCACTAAAGCCACTGCTCCACTGGCAAGGAAATTACTGATCTCTGTGTGCAAGGACAGCAGTGCTTCTTCACCTCTCTCTGAAGAAGGACACCCCACCTGCCAGGACACACCAGGTAGTGAGCAAACTACTCCAGCACAAACCACCACCAAGTGGGCACTTACCGGCAGAATGCAGAGCACATAAAGTGTTTGTGGGACTGCTGAGGGGACAAAATGCCTGCAAGAAAAAGTGAGTGTATTTGAAAAGGAGGCAGGAAGAGGGAGAGGGGAAAGGACAAGATCATCTCCGAGGTCAGGGGTGAAAGAGAAGAGATATTTGTAGCTCCAGTCGGAGTACTTTTGAGATTCTTCCTACCAAATTCTGTGGGACCAAAATGTTTCCTGGTCTTTTTAAAGAGAAATTGGAATAAACTGGAGGTTTTGAGACAAGCCTCAACACGAAATCACTCTGATAGACTAGTAAACGCTAAAAGGAGGAAAATTAGTTTCTGAATAATGAAAGGCTCCAGGTGCCCTGCCATCAATACACTGAATGAGCCATCCTTACTCTCCACTGGCCCTGGGACAAGTGGCAGAGATGCTGGCAGATTCAGAGGAGTTCCAGCCACGCATAAAATACATCTACAACTCCTTATCCTGCCGATGACTTGGGACTAGTCTCTGAACTAGTGGGTGACACTGCCAGAACTTCACAGAACATTGCACCATGGGAAAGGAATTTTTTAAAACAAAAATGGAGATCAAGAGGAAGAAACCCCAAGGAGAAATTATTTGAAGTATTTCAGCACCCCAACACATTCATTTCATTATGAAGATCACAAACAATATTTGATGGAGCAACTGAAGGTGCCAATGTGTAAGATGTGCTTCCCTATTAAATTTTAAAGCTTTAATTATAAAAAATGTCTGACCAACTCTAACTGGTACCTTTACCTTTATGATAATGAGAACAAGAAGCAAGGGGACTTAAGAGACTGAACTACTCTTTCATTCCTTTAGATCAGCCCTTTGGATAAAGGCAAAGGCATAAATCTTGTAATTAAGAGGGAGTTTGAACTGCCAGTGTTTGAGCTAGACAAACTAGATTTGTCTTGTGCGTAAGCAGGGGCTTATAACCTTGGTATGATAGTTAGGACACACATTCATTAAGGTCTGTCTAGATCTATAATGAGGATATTTCTTTATACATCTGTGTCTTTCATTTTCCAGTCACGGGCTTTGAAAACTAGTCTGTTTTGGCTTGCCACCTGCCTTCTCATCCATTCAGGAAACCAGCTCACACTCCGTGGACTCAATGCCAACTTCATGTAGAGGGCTGGCACATGGTCTATGGACTGCTTGAAACAGAAAGGAAGCTCAAATGATACACAGTCCTCATACTAATCCTGCAAACACACACAACGTCTATCCCTTGTGACTAGCATCTGAATGAGTACTAAAAAATATTTGATGTAGGTGGAATTGAGGAACGTCGTAGCAGTCACAGCAGGTGTGACCAGGGGTCTTTCCTGTCAGAATCCTCTCTATGACAGGGGCCGGAACGGAATGTTTAGGAAAGAGAACAAGAGCAGAGTTAACATATAGCAATGCTGTCCGAAAGTACCATGCCAGCCATCAGCAATTTACAGCCTCCTGAACCACTGATGATGTATCGTTGCTTCCTAGTCCATGCATTTGCCCTCTCACTTTTGGAACCTGCACAAACGGGCCACGTACAGGATGACACTTCCCTCAGGCAGGCCTAATTTTACCTAACCTCTGCTGTCTAGATCTTGGATGTCTAGTCTAAGCCTTTTTTTCTGTGCTTCCTCTATCAGCTGGGAGAAGCTGGCTTTTCAGAGGGAAATTCCACTCATCCCAAGATTAAGTTTTACAGACATGAGGGATAAGTTGGCTCCTGGAAATGCTGTTTCTTCCTCCATTAACTTAGGAGGGAGCCTAATGAATGCCTAGCTTCTGACAGCTGTAGTTAGGTGACACAGATTTATTGCCAAAAACGTGCCTCTGGAATGCAAAGATACCGTTGCTGTAAATGGCTGATCCAAGGAACCCAGAAAACAGAGTTAAAAGGGACCTACGAGAGACCCTTTAACTATACAGAGATTCTGTGGCCTCTGATCTGAGTGATCCCATTGCCCTTTAGGATGGAGCTGGTCACTGGAATGACCTACTCATGGTATGTAGTTCCTTAATAAAGTCCAGGGCTGTGACAAAGGAAACTGAAGTTAGTACAATATTTGACAGCATACTTGACATTTCCAAGAGAATGTCCTATCTAGCAATAACAACAACAATAACAGTAATAAAATGTTTCAGAAAAGCTGAATCTGATTATGTGGTGAACGGGTAAACTAGAATCTGAACAGAATTTTTAAAGGGGGGAGATAATTAGGCAAATGTTCAAGAAATAGTCTCATAAGAATGTCAAATGTCACAATTATCCATTTGCTTGATAAAACAAGTACTCTGCTGATTAAATTTTATTGCTCTCACTGCTTCCTGCTTTAAAGATTAAAGCATCAGAATCAATTTTGAGACACCAGGTTTGTTAGAAAGGGGGGGAGGGTGCCTGTGGTAGCAGAAGTCCTCAGACAAATTCTGAGCCACCTTAGAGGGCCTGTAACACCCACTGCCTTCCACGTGCCTTAGTTTTGCTGCCTGTGCTGGAAAGCTGGGGAGAGACCACAGTTTCGTTTCCATCAGACTTTCTTTTGGGAAATCTGGTCCACCCCCTGCCACCAGCTATTCAATGCGTGCAGTCCTCACTAGCTACAAAAGTTGGCCCCTGCAGAGAGCAGGGTGAAGAAGGCTTCACTGACACGCTGCTTTTCTGTAGAACCATCTATCGCCTGGCTTTAAGCAAACACGCAAAAGTCGTTACCATTTGTGCTCCAATCTGATTCACCGTGGCATTTCCATCCCAGTGTAACTTTATCATGCATCAGCAGAAACCTGGGGTGACAGAGGAGGTATTCCAGCCCTGGCTATTTAGAGCTCCTCGGAGATGAGCCGTGTGTGTTACAGTAGGTCTGCTTATGTAAGAGGGGGACCTTGTGATTTACAGCTCGTGCCAGAATTCGGAAAGGCCAGCTGGCCAGCTGCTTTCAGGCTATATTACACGAGTGCTGGCTCTAGCATGAGACTGCCCCATCAGTCTTAGAAACCCCTCTGTTTCTACCCAGGGCTATTTCCACATCTCGCTGATCATCTGTAGCAACAACAGCTACTGTCTGTGCCACCAAATCCAGCAAGCACCAACTCCAGTCTTCTGTCCTGCTTATTCAGTGCCATCACTGAGCCATCCCCGAGCCACCCCCTGAATGGTGTTGAAGGGTGCTGCTGTACCTGCCTGTCTTCTAGCTTCTTGGCTCAAGCTTTCAGTGGATTAGCAGCAACTTTAAGCTTATCACATGTCTTCTTGCTCCATCTCTACAATGGAAAAGAAGAAAGGGGACTGCGCAGCAATACTGGCTAACAGCAGCAGCTGCAATGCTAATACTTGTGGGGATGCCTGGAGAGATAAAGCAAGAGTGAGGAAGGGAAGGGAGAAAGTAGGATCTCCTTCGATCACATCTTCTTTTGATGCATACAGATGTACAGGAACAGGACGTGAAGGATGCTCAGCCTGACACATCGGTATTACAAAGAATCTGCCAAAGGACAGTGAATACCGTTATCTCTGTTCTGCTGTGCATTTTGTCCTTTGCAGCACAATTTAAAACCCCCTGAAGACTTAGGCCAGAGTTTTCAGAAATAGAAACCTAAAGTTAGAGCTACATTTAGACGCTGGCATCAAATGGTCAGTGGTGGCTGCTGCATGCTCCGAAGCTTTCACAGTCAGCCCAACACAAACTTGGCTGCTTAGTTCTGCGCTTCTATTTCTGAAACCCTTGTATGGTGAACCCCCTTCCATCACATGCCAAATCCCAGCCCTGCCTGCTCATTAGCTTCTGATTCAGTATCCTGCCAACTAGCCTTATATTCAGATGAGCTACACACAATTCTTTCGGAGCCTGCTATCACCTTTCACTGTGATTTCAGCAGCTAGGCAGAACAACATTCAGAGGGCACAATCAACCACATTTTGCTTCATTACTTTTAAGTAATGAATAAAATGGATTCTGAAAGTTCTCCCAACCTGTTCCTCGCTCTTTATTGCCTCGATATACTAAACCACGGTGTCCCAACCAAAGCATATTTCTCTTACATTCAGCTTACTCCACCGTGAAATGACTCAATTCAGCAAGTGGGTTTGAAATATACACCGAAGGCAGTGTAAAACAGCACCTTACCAAGTGTGGAAAAAGAAATGTAGTTTATAAATAGAGTGGAAAGCATATTTAAAACAACTTCTAATGAACTCCAAAGACAGAAGAGCTTGAACCAGGCAACATACCCCTGACATCAGCATTGGCTTTCAAAAAAATCACACTGTCCATGGGTCATATATTTCACTGTGTCTCTGAAGAAATGTTAAATCAATAAAATACCTAAAGGTTTCCGACGAATCAGACAGTGTTCTATAAAAAGCCAACCATTATTGCTGAGGGGCAACATAGGAGCTGAAGAAATATTTGCAAGGAAAAGGCCATCCCTCCCACCGGAGCCCATTCATATTCGGCCGTCTGACACATTCCAGCGGACACTGGCAAGCAGCACCGGGAGCTGGAATCTCATCGGCCCGCTCACTTTACTTCAGCAGCTTTCCTCGATGATGGAGGATATCTCACACACTGTCAGTTTGATTTCTCAAGTGCTTCCCCTCCCTGAGCCTGGTTTTTAGCAACATAATGAAAACTCAAGCTTGCATTGGCAACACATTGATCAATTAATGTTTGCGGTGCATCTGTACCTTTTTTTCCAGGCTACACATTCTGTATTCAGCCTTCAAAAGGCCACAAAATCATCCATACCTTGTAATTGTGAAGTCAGGTCCAGGCACTTTTTAACCACCCGCTGTAGATCTTTGTTTTAGTTGTTTATGTATGTACCACAGGGATGCAATCTTCTTGCTGAGGAAAATATACAGAGGAGAATAAAATACTCGGTGAAAATAAGCTTTGATATTCTGCTGTGAATCCAGAAATTTAGCCCACTGGTGTCATAGAAGAATTTGCTTCTTGTTTCCTTCATATCCTGACATCTATCTTATTAGACACATTAAAGTGAGCAGAATTCTTAGAAAATCAGACTACCGTACTCATCTCCCTCAGTTTTCACAGTAGTAAAAATAAATGTAGGCGTCTACTTCCCAAAATCCTGCAAAGGACTTTCATCTTTTTAGACTAGCAGTTTTAAACAAGGGCATCTAAAAGCCAATCCAGTGTTGATGAAGAGGCTAAGCATTATTGGAATTAAAATTATTTTAATTTCTTGTAAAAGCTGGGACCTATGTCTTCTGATGTTAACATTATACAAAGCCCTCTCCTTTCAGTCACGGTAGCATACAACTCTGCACTAGTTTCAGAAAATAGTAATTAGTTCCAGAAGACGTGTGTATTACACATATTATGTCTTGGCAACACAGTTTTCTATCCTGCTCTCCTGTTGCTAAAAATACAAATTGTTCACAACCATGCTTTCAATATCCATTTAATATTTGCAAACAGGGTATCTTTGACAAACAGGGTTTTTGGCTAGGCTTCAGTGAGCACTGTGTTCAGCTCCATTACCTACAGCGTCACAGCCCTCTGAAGATGTATCCTCCCACTGCTGCCACCAAGGTAGACACACAAAGGGGTCTTATTCTCCTCACAGTCACTCTCCTGTGATCTTCACAGTTTCAAAAAGCCAATCTCACCTACATTTCATTACTCGCCTCCAAGAATTTGCGCCAGTTCAAGGGAATGTCAGGTAGTCTTTAGGCTTTATACTTGTCTTGCTTTAAAATATTGTTTAAGTTTTACCCCAAATCTTTACCTCTCTTTCCCAACACACTTCCATGCTGGATTTACTTCTAATAAGTGCTTGCTTAGAGATATAGGCACTTAGCAATGCCAAAGGCAACGCTTTCAAGCAGATGACTTTGTGGGTGGCCAAATGCTCACCAGCCAAACGTACATCAAAATTGTTTTCATTAGTTTATAGGAATGCAGCCCAGAAAGACTTATGGATTCCAAAATGTTTATCGCAACGTGTATTTCAACATTGTGCTTGCTGGCAGATGTTTATTAGAAGCTTACTTTCACCTACCGGTTCTGTAGAACACTTACAATACATCAGATTTTTCTCTCTCCTCTGATAAACCCACTTGATCTTCACAATTTATGCATTACAAATCTTTGCCATTTTTTCTTAGATTCCCGAGTTAGACTTTGAGATACTGGGCAATGAGTAGTAATGTCAGACAGCGTACTGCTAGTGTCTTTCCTTGTAAATACATCAGACTTTTCCATTTAGCATTGCAATGATTTTTATCCCCTTGAAATTACCCTTTTGATTCCAATTGCATTCTAACAAGTTTCTGGAAAACAGTCATCCTTTTAGCCCTATTAATAAAGAATAAGTCCTCTGCTACACAGTATTTTTTGTCATTACACTGCATCTCTTTCATACAACGCTGGTTTCTTGGTCATATTCAAACCTCACATAAGTGGCGTAAGTGGGAGGGATGACGAGCCAAATTCAGTCCATGCATCTTTTCAACCACAGGGAGATTAAACCCAAAATGAATTAGGCCTAAGTGAGTAAGGCTCTACAGAAGGAATGACAAGGCTGAGCATCTCGAGTATTGAGTGTGTTGCCTAGGAGAGAGTTTACAAAAGATCGACAAATATTCCTTTTCACAAATTCTGATTCTCAGAATGCCATTAACACCACCAACTCACTAAGTTTAACAAAGATAGGTGTTCTTGTCACAGCCTCATCAAATGTAATGTTTATATGCTTCAGCCATCGGAGTCATTAGTGTTAACAATACCATAGTCCCACAAAATAACTGCAGATTGGTTTGACTTGTTCAACATCTAACAGGCTCTAAAATGAGCACACCTCATACCTGGAGTGGATTTTCGCCCCCCCAAATTTCTGTGGGGTGCATCTTGTGGCTTTTATTGTGGTAGAAGGAAAAAGTTATGGGGAACACCTTAAAAATTGTCTTTTAGATGATCAATGCTGATATGTTCAAGCTCCTATCATCAGCATGAATCTTGCCGCTAATACCCAAAGCTGCTACGCAAACCCTAAAAAGTAGGCTGAACATATTCCCATTTCTTCCTCGTGAGCCACGATAAAGCTGGGCACAGCAGGACTCCTCCTGTTCAAGTGTTAAATGGAGGCTGGGAAAAGCAGCTGGCTCTTTGTTACTGGGATGCTGAGGGTACTACAGGGAAAAGACAGTTAAGGATCTAACTATATCAACATTTCTGCAGTAAAAAAATTGAGACGGCGGCAAAATGTGTGCAACTTTTATAGCATTATTTGTGTTTCTTCAGGCTTGGGTTGTGGTATTGTAGCGGTATCACCTCTCTGCGTGAAGTGCGTCAAATCTGAAGTGTATAGGTTTTGAAAGAAACTGACTGCTAAGAAAGACATATGAATGGTGAAATCTTTAAACAGTTGATGACTATACCTACAAGACCTTTCCAGATGAAATATTGTGGCACATATTTCTATCTTTTTCTCCCTGTACTATTCACAGTTTTAAAACTGTCTCTGATTATGATTTGAATCTGAGCTAGGAATATAGAGGCTGATCAGCTACAGCTGCTCTAGCGCACTTCTCAGTAGGGGAAAACTGAGGTAATTCTATTGTATTTTTTAGGCTGAGGTTTGCTTCCCATCTCCAGAAGAATGCTGCTCTTGCAGTTGACAACTAGGAAACCTGCTCTGGTACCAGGATCAAGGAAAATAAGGCTAGGCAGAGTTCACAATTGCCAGCTGCCAAGGACAGTCAAATTTTGGACCATACTCCAGGAACGAACTGCCTGAGCTCACACTGCCTTACTGGACGGGCCACAGAGGGGACTGGCTACCACTGGATTCTCGCATTAGATCCTTCTGATGGGAGCGTGGAGAATTAAGTGCTCCAGTGCATTCAGTCAAGCGAGGTCAGAAAGAGGAAAACAAATGTCACATTACACTTGGTCTCCTCTGCTAAGCACAGCCTAGTGTCAGTCAGGTTCAGTTTCAAATGAAGTTGTGTCAGTAGGGCTCAGGTCATTGAACTCTTCCAACTACTCTTCTTATCTAGTTTATTTTGCTTATGATTTGACAGCTTTCAGGTGTGGAGGAGTTTGCTGAAAACCTCTGGCCACTGTGGTACAGAATAATGCACTGTAATTTTGCCATTTCATTCTAAATCTCAGCTGAAAACAGCTGTTCCCCGAGCTTATAACTTGCTGTGACTGTCTCCTTCTGCTGTTATTTATCTCAGTAGCTGTATTATTTAACTTCGCAAAGCATATTGGAATACAGTTTATCTGGAGAATATTATTAAGTGCAAAATGAAGTGGTACTTTTAAATCAGATTTCACTGATTGCTTTGAAAAGCTTCTAAAAATTCTCACCTGGTGCTTCCCATACAGTCGTTCTTTACACATCTATTCCATAACACGACATGGAAGGAATTTTAGGCTTCAGCCCTTCTACTTTCTGACTCTGGCAGTTTCTGAAAATCCTTCAGATCAAAGAACAGATGACAGTTTGTCATCTTTGTAGTGATGCGTTTTTAAAAGGTATATCTAGCGCAAGAAGTTGCACGTACCTTTTCTGCGTCAGTGCATCTTTCCGATTAAGTAGGATTCCCCGTTGCTGCAGGCTCGACTGGTCAGATAATGGATGGCGGTGAGATATGTCCCGAGCTGAATGCTGCAACATGGACAAAATTAATGCTGGGAGAAAAATGACATGAAAAGTAAAATTAAGTGGCATGATTAAGTAATGCAACTATGTAATTCACTTCTAAATTGTGAGAAAAATGAGAAACGTGTTAATCTCTTAATATCTAATGGGCCAAATTAATCCTTAGTTTATACAGTCTGTTAGAATCTAACAGAAAAGTGAAAAAAAAAATCTTGTGAAGACCACTTGAGCAAACTGCAGAACTTGGCTCACAAGTTATCCTTACTACACAATACTACAGGATTTTTTTTTTCTAAGGTATAAAAAAGGATACATTCTATAAAGACATTTTGTTGTTGCAAGGCTTTCATATATATAGGGAATTCCAGCCAGTGCATTTTTGCCTGGCAGAGAAAGGATCTCTATTTGGCCCCTGACTGCTGGGTAACGTACAGCTAATTCTGTCCCTGTTCTGCAACGTTTTCCCTTCCTATTCTTCAGATAACTCGTCGATCTAAACTGAAAATTTCCTGAGCCCAGGACTGTCACTTATTGCATGTGTTTTCAGTAACCAGTCTACTGGTGTGCTCGTTGCAACTTGATCTTTACTTGATCTTCAGCAGGGAAAATAAAATAGAAGAAGTATGGAAAATTAACTTCGGTTGCCTTTTACATCAGCAATGTGTGTGCATGATAAGTAACGAGACTGATGCGTAGGCCTTGGGCAATGAGACGCTGTTCATATGCAGGGTAACCAGTGACCCAGAACAACCTCAGGATCCCACCCTTGGCCACAGTATCCCACAACTGTGCCACAGAAAGGCAGGGTCCCCAAAAATTCTGATCAGTTTTCAAGTTGAAGGAGTTCAAATTGCAATACTCACTCATGATATCAGATTAAAGCACCTTCTGATCAACCACTGTGATTAGTAACTTCTCTGATATATAGCTAGATACAGATTTCAGGATCTTAAAAGAAGCAAAGGGTCTTACTTAAACATTCTTTCTGGGAAGGAAAAATGCAAATGAATGAGTCATGGCTTCAATTAACATCAAGTGCACTCTAATGGCCGGCTTCATTCTGTCTGATTCATCATTTAAAGCTAAGTGTACTACTCCAGAATTAATAACTAGGGATATGCTAGTGCAACCATTCAACTTGCAGAGTTCCTATGCTGGTTTAGGACATGAAAGCACTCTGAGCCCATGACTGTCATGACACACAAAGATTCAGGATTTGTAGATACACAGGGCAGCACACTGCATCCCCAAACAGACCTGTCCAAAAAGATGTGGCCATGATTGGTATTTCGTGAAACTAGCCTTACCCTGAGCAAATAAGCCTCTTTGCAAGATGCATACAACAATAAAATGCCAATCCTCTAATTCCCTTTTAGTAAGGCTTTGGCATGGAGAGGCAAGGACTGTACACTGACAATGTTATCAGATTATTTCCTTTTAGCAATGAACTGATGTTTCGGACTAATGCTTAATGAACTTCAAAATATTAAATCCCATATGATTTCTCTTTATTAATTCCTACATCAAGTCCAATGATTGTGTGTAATTGAACTAGAACAAATCTTTCAGAAGAAAACATTGAATCCTGATATAAAAAATTAGTAATTGTCAAAGACCCACCAACTATTCTACATAAATGGTTTCCAATGATTCATTATCTTGTTAGAATCATTATCTTTGTTATTTCTCTGAATCACAGTGTCCACCTTCATGGGTAACCGCTACAAAATTATCTTTTTGGATCCTTCCAGGTGTAAACACAGAGCTATAGCAGGAAAAGCAACTGATGTCAACAACTGTACAAAACAGATCCCCACACAGCTTCTACCTTTCATTTACACCCAATGGCTGAACTGGAGACTAAAGGTTTCCCTCTCATTAGGGATGTGAATGTGAAATCAGTTGCTATAATCTTTTTCATTCATTCAGGAAGGAAGATATTTTTTTGCTCTAAGCAGCAAAACAGAACGACTGAAAAAACTCACTTTTGGTTTTATTTTTAACCTACAATTATTCACTAAAATGGGACAAAGCTGAACACAGCACTTGAGTACCAAGGAAGTGCTACCACGTAAAAATTCACAGATCCTCAACAAGCAAAAGGCCTGATTCAGCAATAGGGCCAGATTTTAATAGATTTTGAGGATGCTACTGTCTTACGAGCTAAAACACAACACTAAGAAATAATGTACTTTATATCACATTGCAATAGTTTACAGAGCTATTCAGCCAAATTACTTGCCAATTTTAATTCACAGCAGAGACTGCAGGAAAGATATGCAAGCTTCCACCAGCAGACACCGTAGCCCATCTTCTAGAACCAAACAGAAATTAGAATACCTCCAAGGTACCACGTTAACACTGAAAACGATCATCCAACCTTTTACCAGTCTTAAAATTCTTGAGCATTATTGGTCTGTCTGGATTTAAATGCTGAGAAGCCAAAGATTTTCCTTAGAAGTAAAGGACATCCATAGAGAAAATCAAGTCTGAGAAAGAGAATTATCAATGGTGAGCCAAAAACTTACCAGTTCATCCAGGACTGATACTGTAGTGACAGGGAATACTGAATGTATTGGAAAACTGCAAGGCTCGCTTCCTCTTTGCTGAACCTCTTCTTACTCAATGGCCAGCTAAAGGGCTGCTGTCATTTCTTCATTAGAACTGCTGACAATCAGTTTCTGCTCTGGGCCAGGGAACAGAGTTGTGCTAAGGAACAAGAGCCATTTGGATCAGGGTACCAAGTCAGGATAACTATACAAATAATTGATTTTATCTCAGACAGACAAAGTATTTCTAACAGATTCCAACATTCACATTTATTCAGCCTGTATCCTTGCAGATTTCTCAAGTATTCATGTGATAGGAAGACAGCAAGTAGTCACAATGAAGTTTAAACCAAGCGTTACTCCCCCTCAGCTCCTTACCACCTTTCACCACTATTCCTTCTCAAATACAGAGAATTTACAGCAATCTGTTTAAACAAACAGATTAATTCCTTTATTTCATCTTAGAAAAAGATGTGGTGGTGTGTGCAATCCAAATAGTCTTCATTTTCCAGGAACAATAAAGCCAGTCTACCTAGGTTTACATCGCTTTGCTTGCATGAGATCCAGGGGGGGCTGTACCTTGCTTTCTTCCACCTTTGGCATGGAAATTCCTATGAATCCTGAATTTTACTAACAGATGAGACATGGACAGCAAGAAATTGTGGCTAAATCCTGCTAAGATCTCTGCTGCTAGGCAACCTGCCTTAAGCACAGTGTGAATAAGGTTAGGCAAGTTTGTAGTTCAAGAAGATATATTTTCTGTGAGCAAAATTTGGTATCTAGCTGACTAGATCTCACTCTTGATTCCAAGTTTAACTTTGCTCTGCACCTCTCCCTCTCTGTGCTTGGCCAGCTGTTTATCAGCTTTGAAGTACTGCAAGGATGAAGCACCTCCTCACACAGGCCAATGCTCTGACCAACACGACCATCATGGGAGGGGCTGATTAGTAAAATGCATTTAGCCTGGCTAAATGTTCTGTCCCTGACCATCAGCATACTGAAAATACATGGTGCAAACCCTTGGCAGATGCTGGGACAGGGCAGGCAAAATATGCTAAGTGCAAATAAGATGGCTGTGACTGCTACAAGATTACTGTCTTCACACCAGGTTCCATCCAAGGGCAAGCTGAAGAAAGTCACCCAGAGCCACTGAGAAGCCTCTCTGCTTTTTCTCCAGCTCCCTGTATGTAGTGCACAGGACCACAGAGACTGCAGGAATCTGTAACTCAGTGCAAGAAACATGCACAGTGCCACTGCCACAGCAGAGACATGGTAGAAGCAGAGAAACTGGGTCTTTACTGCCAGGGCCCAAGGATGGACCAAGGGACAAGTCATTTAATAGTAACTTCATGATATGGGCTCAGATTCACCCCAGATAACTTCAGGTCCTCCACTGAGGCATCTAATCCTCTGTACCTGCCCTTCAGTGGGCAGTTCAGACAGTGTCTTGAGGGAAGTAAGTTGTTCTGCCACTAGTCCACGTGCCTCAACTTGGTGGCTCTGATAAAGTGGGGGGAATAAGGAGCATGGAGCCCTTTCTCAATAACTAAACAACTGATAGCGCTGCAGGGGTTGCACTATACCTCGCTACAGCCTGATTCAGCGGTGACCTGATGTCCCCTAACTCGTGCTAGCAGCAGTTGTAGTAGTGTCTGTTTGAATTGCTATAATAGCTTAAGGACCCTCTATTCCACTGTACTAAAAAAAAATAAAATTAAAGTAAGTTTCCAGTTTATACTTCTAATTTTCCAAAACACAATTGTCCTGAATATATGGATAGTTGGGAAAAATGGATTACCTGTCAAAACTGGCCAGACTCTTCTTTGTTTTGCCACTGGATCTAGATATATGTTAGTAATGAATACACAGCATATGAACATAAATATGGTCGAAAACTAATCCTTTGTGGCAACAAATACTGTGTGGCAAAATTGATCAAGAAACCTTTTGATCTAACTTAAAAATAATGCAAGCAGTGAACTGTGTCTATGCATTTTAAATAGGTTGAATGCATAATAATTTAATTTTTTTTCATTATTTCTTCTACACAATACAGGTGCATTGAGGACATTCACAATACACCAGGGGTTTTTTTGCCTGATATCACTGAACAGTTGCAGATCATATTGTGCTATGAATATTATGTTTGAAGTTTTATTCAGATTTCTGGATTTCCCCACTTTCAACAGAATTAGCTGTCATGTTCATGTTTAAAATAAGTTTGGCCATGACACCTTTAGATAACAAAACAATAGCCATCCTCACCATAAAGCTGCACCTGGTAGGGTTTCACATGAGAAGTGCCTCCTGAAAGACAATGGACAAATGACGATGAATGTAGTTTGCAAAACAAGAACAAGCACAAGAAATGACATGGCCAAAACAGTGACTGTTACAGCTTAGGTACCTGAAATCTTTAAAAAGTTAAACAAAATAATTTTAGCCAGTGACTGTATGCTGTCTAAACTACACCCCTACAGGGTAGAGGGTTTTTTTACTACCAGATGGTTGTTGCTCCAGTTGTGCTAGCCTGGAGGTGTGCTGACATCTAGTGGTCCTTTAGAGAATAAATCCAGGCTTATTAATTAGCAGTAACGAATAATAACCTCAGAGTCAAAAAAAGTGTTTTCCCCCTTCTCTCCCTTTTTCCCTACAGTGCATTTAATAGTGTTTATAGATAACTGCATTCTAGTGATTATTGTCCTTTTCCATATTTGTTCAAGCTGAGGTTTTCTAAAGCACTGTTCCCATTGACATCATGCTGAGTCCTTTGGGAAAACCCACCTGGAGGCATTACTTGACTGACAATCACCACGGCATTTAAGCAGAAACTGTAAAATTGAAAAAGAAATAGATAAAGTGCAGTTCTGAATGTCTGGAGCCACAGCATGATCTGTATTACACCTGATTTCATCAGACCCCCCTTAAGCTATTCCTACCTAATTCAGACCAAAGTTCTGCCTTAAACTGTTATTTACCTATTAATGTGAGAAAATGGCTACAAATAGACTTTAAATGATAATTTAGTTTACTAGTATATTGAAAATATCTGACTGTATTGTAGACCCCAATGAATATTTATGAGATGACAGTCAAAACTCTACTTAGAAACCCACTTTCCACAGCATTTACTGCATCTTCATTTAGCACGTATTTCTGTTCATTTGCAAAGCCATGCATGTAATGAGTTATCCACTCAGGATAACTACATTGGGAAGAAAGCATTAGAGCTTTAGTCACTGACTCAAAGTAGACTGAAAGAGGAAACAAAGACCAGAAAATCAACTGCCTTTAGGAAGAACTGATTCAGGAGACCAAGAACTCCTGGTTAGGTTTCAGTTGATTTTTAGAGTCCCCACCACTGAGAAAGGCTTTTATTACTTGATAAATAAAGTAACCAGAGGTTTTACAGTAATGTATCTGGTCAGAGAACCCCAGTCTCCAATATGGCATATTCAAACCCTAAAAAGAAGGTCTATACCCCTTTCAAGGGGTCCCTGAGGCCATCTTTTAACCTGCTTTGATCTCCAGGAGATAGAGAATAGTCTTTTCAGGCTAAACAGCCTTCCAGGCTGCTGCAGAAGACCCAAGGTCAGGAAGAAGGGAAAGGAATGATGTGCTGAACTAGCACTGAAGAGATTCATTTTGAAGGAAGAAAACGAAAGCCAATCAGAAAATGGCCTGATAGCTTGTGTTCACGTGCTGTCACTGGTTCACACAAAGATCACCAGCATACCTTTAGTGTTCCCGCGACATGCATCCACCAGTGTCCCTAACAACACAGCGGGCTCAATTCCTCGTGAACAGTTCATTACTTACCACCTTTGCATGATGTTCATTTTGGGGGTATTACAATTCAAGTGACTGCTCAGCTGGTACCGTATAAAGAGTCTTTTGACAAAATGTTATTTTTCATTTTTTTGCCTCAGTGCAAGACCTGCTCATGATTTATTGGCTGTAGCAAAGCACAGAGCCATAATTTTCTTTTATTGAACTCACTCTGGGTAGCCATCACTCTGCAGAAATGCAGATGGTCATCTTATTCTTATTCTTAGTGACAGGATGAATGCCACAACTCTGCTGACAAAGACAGCAAAGCAGTCATTTATAATAGTAAGAGGAGCGTTCAATTTAATATCTGTGTTAACTGCATATAGTCAGGGATTTTGGACACAGCTTTTATAGGATCCTGCTCTGCTGACACTTTAGGGCTTTATAGTATTAAGGCAAATTTGCATAACATGTATGCTGGCATCCAGGTGCAATTTCTGTGTTTACACCAAATGAAATAGAACTATACCATGCAGAAAAAGTTGGCCCCCAATTGAACCCTGATCATAGTCAGTTTTTATTATGTGCATTTGAGATACTGCGGATTAATAATTTGTCTATCTCTTCCCTTACTTCACACTTCAATTTTCAGGGACATCCACACTGCAGATGAAATTCTGGATCAGAACCTATGAGCCTGAGTGAACAAATGCATTTCTTTAACTAGTTCATTGTCAATGGAATTAAGGAGATAGCTTGCAGCTTCCCTTCCATCTCAGAAAATGTGAATTTAGGGAATTGCTGGGGCCAGCATGATGCACAAAGTACACTTTCTCTGTTCTGGGGCAAGGAGAGTGGCAGTGAATAATTCACAGCACCTAGTGGAGTGCCCAGAGACATGCCCTGTGATGACCAGTGAGTTTGTGGAGAAAGAAAATATGGTGTTGAATATTAAACAGAAAGGATAAGGTGTTTTTTAATAAGCACCCTGTCTGATCCTGCCAAAGGGGCCCCATACAGACCTTAACAGCTGAATCTGGAATGTGCTTCATTTCATCACAGAACTGGCTATCGCTACAGCAACAGCACTAGGAGAGTAATTCAAAGAAACAAAACACAGATGCAAGTCAAATCCAGGGGATTAGAGTATTTAATCGTTCAGAATAATGGGAGCTTTACCTAGCATATTCAGTGAATGGATTCAAAGCAAAACTACATCCAACATCTGCTAATGTCACATTTTAGTATTGCCTCTTCAATCAGAGTAAATTATATAGCTTAAGTGTTCATATCACCAATTAATCTCCCCTGAATCAGATCTGCATATTAGTTGCTTGAAATAGGCTTAATATAGTCATAACTGTACAAACCAAGAATATAATTTTTCATAATAATTAGGTAGTTACGTTGCTTTTTCTCTCAATTTGTCTAAATGTTGATATGTACATTAGAAGTTAGCAGTTAAATTTTATCCAAGCGACATCACTCAATCACTCCACTGGCTTGTCTGTAGCATCTTCCGCTTGAGGCACCAGACCTGTGCAGAGTATGGCTGCTCAATATGCAGCGTATCAATTTCTTCAGAGGCACTTTTGAAAGGATTGGAACTCTGTCCCAGCAAGCGCCCGGCAAGGAAGCACTATTTCCCACTTTGGACAAAGCTCGGAGAGAGGAGCCAGGCGCGCTGACCATCAGATCCTTTCTTCGCAAGCTGAGAGCAGGCCAGGAGCTTGCTGTGCCGGGGCCACAGAGCCTTGCAAGGGAACTGCCTTGTGCTGGAACTACCCAAGCCTTATAATGCTCTTCCACAGCACAGTTTGATCGCCTCATTTGCTACAAAATAAGACCCCAAAAGTGACAAGGAGATAATTACCCTGACCTCTGCTCGCTGGAGTTGGTAGAGTGAGTTGATAGCAGTGCCATGAACTGTCCTCATGTTTCATTTGCTGATGTGCTGTAAACCTTTGACTTGCTGCCAAAATTTAAGGGTGCCTTATGAGATAATCCCAGCTAAGAAGTTCGGTTTATATGCATCTCCCTGCCCTTCTGCTGGAGACAGGGGCATGATGCAGTTAGCTAAGAAAAGAAACGCAAAAACTCCTGGGCTATGAATAATGATCTTGAATAAGTTCTTGGATTTGCAAAATGATGATAATGCTATTTACCCTTGTATTAAATTTATACAACACTTCTCCCCTGCCGAAGTCTCTAAATCCCTGATTAGACCACCAACAATTCCCTTATACATTTCCTGCTGGTTTTAATCGCCTATCCCCATCTTTTCAAGATATTTTCCCTAAAGGAAAAAACAAAAAAAAAAAGGCAGAAACTCTGCATTCAGAAACAAACAGTTACAGCTGCATTCAGGAAGGGTATGAGAATTGGCTAATAATAATAACTTTAAAGATACTGTAAAGGCTTTATTAATCCATGCTGTTGACAGCTTTGAATGCCAAATTATCTGTGTTGCACTGAGCCATGAAACTATCCCAAGAGGTACTAAGTCCACCTTGAGACGGCAGTGAAGCCAAAAGCTTTGATCCTCAAGGCTGACTTGAGTAAATCATTATTTTTCAACTCTTTAATCCCTCATGCATCCATAACGCATAATTTCAGTAATGCATTTGACTTAAATTTCTTATTACTTCAAAATTCGGTCCAACTTCTACTACAAATAAAGTCAGAGCTCCCAGAGGCTCCAGGGAGCAGAACTAGTCCTGCTCTACTGCAATTCTTCATTGAACTGACGAGACAACAGAAACAGTATGTCATCAGGGACCATAATTTTACCTTCTTTGGATTTTTTTTTCCTCTTTTACTCTATTTCAGTGTAGCATTTTCTGGAGATGATTGGGAGTCCAGAGGTTCTAAATTTCAGTTCTTGCTCCCACACCAGTTCATGAGATTCCAGCTTAACTCAAGAGTATTTCAGAAGCAGCAGTGAGCACCTTGACCTGCCCACCTTACCACCTTTGTTTGACTGCAAGAAAATGACTGCAGATAACACACTTCATACCACACAACATCTTACATGAGCTCAGCTATACCGAGATGAGGATTAGGACTTTATCCATATTGCTAAATAAAGCTCGAGGCCCTGAGTGGCACTGCCTGGCCACTCTACATAATGTTTGGCCCAGGGTTTCCCTTTGGTCCCCTGTAGTGTCCTCATAGCCTGAATGCATAAATGCAATTTCGTTGCATATTATTCTCAGTTCAGAGCATTTTGAATAATGTGATGGCTGTGTCACAACTCATCAAAATAACATTTTATCAGCAGGAAATTGAGGCTATACGTTGCATGCTGTGGTACAGCAGAAGTCTTGAAGGTGCAAAGCATCCTAGGGTGTTGTTTGAGGGTGGGGAAAACAAACCTGGTCCTGACAACACAAAACAGCGCCCAGGCTGCAAAACAAGTATTAAGCAGGAGGGACAGTCAGAGCCCCAGGAATTCATTCCCTGGCCCTAGTTTCTTCTACAGTACAGACACAGCCATGGAGCCCTACATGCTCCAGCTTCCCCAGTCCATACTGTAGGCTTTCTGCCCGTACAGACTATGCAGGGGTGCCTCAGGCTGCTCCTCCATACAGAGATACTACTTCTTGTGCAGCCAAATGCAAGCTCAATTCCTGCCTGTACTTCGGTGATAATGACATTTGCCCAATTACTTTCTGTAAAGTTCATCTTATCAATGACAGTACACCATTCACTGTATTGAAAGAATATATCTTTTTTGGTTAATATATATACTGAAAAAAGAGAGTAAACAGAGAGATGTTTTATACCACTGCAATTGCAAAGTGTACCTCTGAGTCAGGCAGTCATTTGCCAAGTGCTGTAAAACACATCCAGTGCTGAAACTGCCCCATCTATTAACTGTTAATCCAGAATCAAAGGCCAAACGAGTCCCCTCTGGGGAAAAAAAAAAAATTAAAATTAGTGCCTAAGTATTACTGCAGCATTCTGCTCTCTCTGCAGTTCCTGGAAGGACAGGTTGGAGAAGGAGCCAGGGATGCTCAGCTGCAGGGTTCTTCTCACAGACGCTGCCTGCGGAAAGTTCACCAGCAAAGCTGAAAGGAGCTGTACGCGACTGATCAGAGATCCTGCATACTTCTTGCTTGGCTGATCTAAATGGCCATTGATTTTCATGGTGCTACTGTAACTCAGACATCATTCCAGTTGAAGGAAGCTTATTTTGTATGATACACAGTGTCCTGGAAGAAAGCCTGTCACTACTGTCTCAAGCTTACATCGCTAGTAGGAGTCATTGAATCTTGGTGAACTTGACAACGTCTTTTGAAAACAAATTTCTCACTGCTCAGAAAAATGTCACGTGCTTAGTGTGAAAGGGATTGATAAAACAGTCCCTTGCTTTGCCTGCTCTCCTCTTTTCAACTCTTTAAGTCTTCAAAAATCTCCTTGCTGGGAAAAATGAGCTGAACTATGGATGATGCATTTACATTTACCAGAGGGATATATTGTGTATGTGTGCCAGTGAACATGTTTTCTAAATAGCATTTAAAAAAAAAATCACAGTCAGCTAAATGTTTCAGATTTTTGTTCTTTCTTTAAGGAAAGCTAGATGAAAAGAGAGAGATGGACATTAAAAAATAAAAAAGAGTCAAATTTAGCAGCATAAAATACCATCATTCATCAGTGAACACTGTTTCCACTTAGCACTGCACACATGACAAGGGCAGCAAGTCCACACAAGCAAGGGGAAGCAGGGAAAGTGTGCTTCCACCTGCCACCCTGGAAAAAAGATGACCGCTGGCCCTAGAATCATAGAATCATTAAGTTTGGAAGAGACCTCAAGGATCATCTAGTCCAACCAGCCCCCTGCCACCTATTACCCATGTCCCTAAGTACCACAACCAACCTTTCTTTAAACACCCCCAGGGATGGTGACTCCACCACCTCCCTGGGCAACCCATTCCAATGCCTGACCACCCTTTCCAAGAAGAAATTTCTCCTCATCTCCAACCTGAACCTCTCCTGGTGCAACTTGCAGCCGTTCCCCCTTGTCCTGTTGCTAGTTATCTGCGAGAAGAGGTCGACCTCCAGCTCACCACAACTCCCTTTCAGGTAGTTGTAGAGGGCAGTAAGGTCTCCCCTGAGCCTTCTCTTCTCCAGACTAAACAAGTCCAGTTCCTTCAGCCACTCCTCATAACACTTGTGCTTCAAACCCTTCACCAGCTTCATTGCCCTTCTCTGGACACGCTCCAGGGCCTTGACGTCTTTCTTGTAGTGAGGGGCCCCTCCATGTTATGGCGAGAAAACATCATCTCCTTACCACAAACTTGTTTACATCAGCTGCAAAAAGTCACAGTTCTAGCTCCATCACCAAAAAAAACAACCCACAACAGAGGCAAAGAGCAGAGACTCACCCAAGCACAAAGTGCTCATTTTCAGGTGCTTCTGATGCTGTGCATCTTCCTGTCTACTTGGGACAAGAACCATAAGAAACACCTGGGTATGATAAGACACACATTTTCATGGGCTGCCTGTCAGTTGGTCTTTCTGTAACTAACTTCTGCAAAAAATGCAGAAATCAGTGCTAATAACAATTCTGACAACAACGTCATTTCAGTACCTTGCAGAACTGTATGCTTAAATGTCTGTAGCTTACCAGCACATGCAGACCAGCTTTACAACAGAGGATTAACAATATGACCTCTGAATCACATTTGCTTGGATAACAGGCTGAGTGCTAAGAGGGAGACGAGAATCAGAGCTCTCCAGAAGTTTGACGTGATGAAATTCCATATTGGTGTTATTGAAAAAAAAATAGATAGAAACAGAAAGGGAAAGAAAATGCCAGGAAACTGTCCTTTCACAGTTAAAATGAGCCATAAATTAATTGCTAATTAAGAAATTCACGTACTATGAATACAGAATTAGGAACTGTAATTCTTATAAGAGAATCAATTAAAATCAGCATAATGGTAGCAATATATAAGTTGATATGACAAAAATTGTCTTCAACAGTTCATTAATATTAAAAATAACATGACATTAATATTACTTTAGAAAACATTCTTGAAATGTTTGTAGGTATATTTTTATTTTATCTGGGTATTTAGTCCTTATCACTATAGAATAGGAGGACCTTAAAACTTCCAAAGGAAGTTCATTGCCTTTCATTTACTTATCTTCAAGGATGGGAAAATATGAAGATAATGAAAAACAGGCAAAATGCTCTACATTTTGTCTGTAGCTCTGCATATTCACTGTAGAGTTAAATACAATTCTAGTCTTCCTGGTGTAATAAAGTCCGTCAAAAGCATCACTATATTAAAATATGAAACAACCAACCAGCAACTGTTGAAGCCAACTGAGAGAAATAAATCTAGCTCTATATTCCATTTCCACTCATAACTTCTCCCACAAGCTGAACCTGAGTCAGAAATGATCATGCAATTTGTACAAGGAGGTACCTACCTATTAAGACACCGCAAAAGCATCATTCTACTGTGTTCTGTGCAGAAAGGGACACTGCAACCAAGACAGCCAAGACAGTGCCTTGGAACTGCAGGCAACTATGAGATTTGGGGAAAAGACAGAGGTTGCATAAGCCAGTTTATTGGGAAAGTCAAAGTTTCTACACAATTATGATGACAGTCAGACAAGCTACAGATTCGCAGCCATGTAAAGCCCAATTGCAGCCACATGCTGAATGGAGAGAACTGAAGGCTGGGAAGAAGTTTCCGCTATTGGGTAAACATCAATGACATCAATGCTATTGAAGAGGACTGAAGGAACAGGACTGAATGTCAACAAGAACAGGTAGATTCCATCCCAGGAAGACTACACTGGAAAGAAATGACAAGATTTCATAATGAAAAGCTATTAGCATGGGCAGCAGGGGAAGAAATTGTATGAAACTTCTCTTAATTCCCTTATCATTTCATCATCCTGATTTCCTATGCAATTTTGCCTATTTGAAATAGCCTCTCTCCTTCCAGTCGTTGTCTTTTTCCATTCCTTCTCCTGACAAACACTTCAGTCTTTTAAAGTCCACAGAATCCAACCTGAGCTAAGAAATTAAACATGAGCAACTTGGAAAAGAAAGGACAAGTGGGAAGCCAGAGTCAGGGAACCATTTAAATAATGAAAAAAAATGTGGGGCATGGAATTGGAAAGTGGATGAATGTATCCCTCTCCTAAAAATCCATGCATTTCCCAGCATCCTCTTCAATTCAGACTGCCTTTTATGTCTATTCTTTCCATCTAATAAATTATAGGCTCACTCTACAAATTATCATCATCACTCCCATGAACCTTCTCAAACCTACAGTAGCTTCTGCAGTCTTTGTAGTATAGTGTTAGAAAACAAATGTACTACATCATGTTACTTGGGAGATCGGAAAGATAGGGTGAATAGGGACATTCTTCACATTAATATTTGGTCAGATGGAGCTAAAACACAGTACATGCAGAAATGTGAAAATATTTTTGAAACACTGACTTCTGAATTTTAAACGATTACAGAAAGAAAAACGGAATCATACATTTTCTCCACTGACTTGCATAGATAGATACATAAATTGCACTGTTCTTTCAAAACCAACCTATAAATAAAATCACTCATGGATGCATTGACGTGCCTTATTCAGAATCAACAAGTAATTTAGTAATAATGTATTCTGCAGTGTGTGAGCTCTACAACAGGCAGTGTACAGAAACAGGATAGTATCATTTTAAGCAGTCTGTGAGCCCTTTAATGATCTTCACTCATGTTCTGTGTGTCCAGAAGGCTCACGTGAGCAGCTTCATGTTAAAGGAACTACCCTTCATCTGCTCTGTATGATTAATAAATACATTTCTTAGTTACCTGCTTAAATATCTTACTATAATTATGAATGTAGGCAAAAAACCTGTTCTGTTTGTACAAGTCTTTACCAGGTTTATGCATAGAGAGACAACTCTATCGTGCTAATATAAGAGAATATAGCTAATATGATTATTAATATGTGATGAATATAGTTAATAAAATTTATATAATATTTATTATATTGCATCCATATAAATAAAATATCACCCAGTTCCAGATGTCGTTGTTTCCTTTGAGCTGCTCATGTTTGCTTGGAAAGGGTGATCCTGAGGCTGCTCTACAGCCTCAAGCTTTCACCTCTTGCATCTTGGCTCCCCACACACCCTTGCATCTCAAGCATACCATGGGATTCCACAGTCTGAGAAGAGTTATTGTTTGTAGTTAAAAGGCATCTCAAGATAAACTGGGCTTTCCGCTTCATTATCACAGAATCACAGAATCATAGAGATTGGAAGGGACCTCGAAAGATCATCTAGTCCAACCCCCCACCAAGGCAGGGCCACGTAGAGCACATCACTCAGGAATGTGTCCAGTCAGGTTTTGAATTTCTCCAGAGAAGGAGACTCCACAACCTCTCTGGGCAGCCTGTTCCAGTGCTCTGTCACCCTCACAGTGAAAAAGTTTTTCTTTATGTTAACCTGGAACCTCCTATGCTCCAGCTTGGACCCGTTGCCCCTTGTCCTATTGCTTAATGACACCGAGAAGAGCCTGGCTCCATCTTCCTGACACTCACCCTTAACATATTTATAAACATTGATGAGGTCACCCCTCAGCCTCCTCTTCTCCAAGCTAAAGAGACCCAGCTCCCTCAGCCTTTCCTCATAAGGGAGACGTTCCACTCCCTTGATCATCTTAGTGGCTCTGTGCTGGACTCTCTCTAGCAGTTCCCTGTCCTTCTTGAGCTGAGGGGCCCAGAACTGGACGCAATACTCCAGATGCAGCCTCAACAAGGCAGAATAAAGGGGGAGGAGCACCTCCCTTGACCTACTGACCACATCCCTTCTAATGCACCCCAGGATGCCATTGGCCTTCCTGGCCACCAGGGCACATTGCTGACTCATGGTCATCCCTCCATCCACCAGGACCCCCAGGTTCCTTTCCCCTACACTGCTCTCCAAGCAGCTCAGTCCCCAACCTATACCAGCACATGGGATTCTTCTTTCCCAGATGCAAGGCCCTACACTTGCCCTTATTGAATTTCATTATAGCACAGTACGGGATCATTCTGTATGCCGTGCAAGTACAGACAAGTACAAGCATAGTGGAATATATTGTCATCCTTTGACTATAAAAGAATAGCATAACAGAGGATGGTCAAGTCTCTAGTTCATTGCTGGATGGGCAGAAACAAAGTACAGCATCTTTTGACGCACAGGAGATACTCATCCTGCATGGCACTGTGTAGGTATTCTATAGCCTACACTAGAAATGTACCTGATATAACACAAGCAGGTGCGAGATTTGTGACCTACAGATTGCATTTAGGCAAGCAGATATAGAAGCAAAGTAAAGTTGGGTTTTTAATAGAGTTTGTGGCATCTTGGAATCATATTATGTGAACTACGTATTTGAACTTGAAGCTTCTAATATAGTATTAGCGTACTTCTTGTTTCGAAGCAAGATATGGCCTGTAACTGGTAACATTCAGGAGACATTTATACACCCACGTGCAACATGCACAGATAAAACTTATACAAATATAATATCGTGTTTAAGATTCTAATGCATACATATCTCAAAATTGAGTGCTGTAGAAAAGAGACATATGGGTAAGAGAATAATTTCTATCAAATATCATAAATTCTTATATTGGAATGAAAATCTTGCGTGCTGTCTGTGCAAGATACTAAATTCGTAGTATTTTATATATTCACAAATATTCCATCATTTGGTTAATTTAAAAAATTTTTGTCTTTTCACATTTCCCAATTATTAAAGTGAATAAATTACTTATGAAAGATTACACATAGCCAGTACTTTTCATATGGGACCAAGGACTGTTGCCTTTACTTTTTTAAGCATCAATATTGTTTATTTGGACCTGGGTGGCCTGAAAATGGCAATCACTGGACTGACAGTGCTAAAGCACACATGCAGTTTTAAGCACATGAACTAATGAGCCCTATTCACAGTACTCTGCTAAGTGAGACACTACAACGGTATTTATAGCATATCAGAAAATTCCCAAACCATCTCATCAACATGTCACAACAGAGACACGAACGTAAGAGAGGTTTTCAAGCTCCAGCTGTATTCATCCTCCAGCTGTTTTGCTTACAATTTCTGCAAAACTGGTAGTCTTACTAGCTCTTTTTTTTTTTCCTTAGTAAATAGACTGACACTCTATCCATCACCTACCAGCTATCAAAGAGTAATAAGCTCCATTTCTACTGGCATGGGCCATCTTTTAACTGGCTTTGATATGAACGTCTGAGGTTATTATATGCAACAGCACATACACAGAGCACATCTTCATCAGATCCCAAAGCACATCTTCATCAGATCCCAAAACATCTACCAAAGCTGCATTTAGGATCACAGAAAAAACGCAGTCACTTCAGAAACAGAAGATACATTGCCACCGTAGGAAATAAAATACAGACAATACTGAGAGAAGGGCAAAAATAAGTCAGTAGGGTTAAATTAAAAGTTCAGTCCAAACGCTTAGCAATGTGAATGCAGTTGTCTGTCAGACAAAGAGCATAGTTTCCCATACTGTCAGTCATTTACCGTAGAAAACTACAAAGTTGCTTTTTGAACTGGTCAGAGCCCAGGAGACTTCACATGAAATGAAAAGCGGAATGAAGAAATGCCAAGGAGGCAGCGAACTGTTTAAAAATCTTTCTGTTTTTGTTTTTTTTTTTTTAAAAAAAGAGATAGAGAGAGAGAGAGGAGAGACACAGATTGCGAGAGATCTTTTAAACTAAAAAAAAAAAAGACCAGAAAAGAAATATAATTTTAATTAATTTCTTATGTGCAAACATTCCAACTGGTCTTGAGCACAACATAAGCAGATAATCGTCTAACTACTGTCAAATAGAGCTCACCAGTGAAAGCACTTTCCCAAGCTTTATTGCAATCCCTTAAATTTTATGGAGGCAGTTAAAAGGGATGTGAAGCAAAGAAGGTATTCTCTTAGCCTTTTATGGCAGGCCTCGCAAATTGTTTTATTCTAAGGAAATAGCTGTACCTATTTCCTACTGTATACAATAATGATGCCTAGGAAATAGTTACTCCAGTAAAATCAATTGTAAACCAGGATTCTTTTTATTTTATATCTGAATTGGTCTCCAAAGATATTACCAGCATTAAATCCGTGACATTTCTTGGTCATGTAGAAAATTAGTGATGGGTAGGCATATCATGCTGCTGTACCTCTAGAATTACTACAAAAGACTTAGGAGGACTGGGGAAAAAATGAGTTGTGGGGAAAAAAATGCTATTTAATCCAGAAACACATTCAGAGAGATAGCTCGGGTTTGGGAGGAATGATTTAAGATTTAGTCTTTCCTTTATATTTAGCTAGTCATTAGAGAGAAAAATGTTTCTGGAATATCTTTACAGAGCATAAAATCAAAGCAGAGGTGAATAGCAAATCCAAACAAAAGGAGAAAGTGTTTGCTATTCAGATCTGTATCTCTGTGAGGAAGCGACACTCATTATTCCAGGATGTGTGTGCAATATGAATGTTAATCTTTGCCTTGTTAAGATATCTGGCCAAGTTTTCTTACAGGTGCCCCAAATAATACGATTCTAATTTGCAGACACAGCACCCTACACAGGCATTCAGGCAAGAATTTCCAGAAGGTCAAATAAAGAAGATGCCGACTTCTGCTGAACCTCAGCAGAAGTGGATGCCTAACTCATCCGGGTGCCTTGGCAGATCTGGTCTGGGGACACAGGCAGCCCTGAATGCTGGTATTTCAGTTGTATATGACAACAAAACATTTGAAAGGGCATGTTTGAAAAGGTTCCTGTGCAGTTCAAGCTTTCTACGTTTTGCCATTATTTCTTCTACAATCATAAAAGAGCTACCTATATTCTAATTAGCTATAAGAAAAAAAAAATGCATCAGTCTTCACGAAGATATTTTCTTTAGAAACTGAAATTTGTATCTCAATAGAGCTTTTCCCCTGAAAAACAGTAAATTTCACAGTCATAGCAGTGACGTTGATTCCAGGACACAAGAATGGAAAGAACCATGCTGGATCTCTGCCGTGCCATCAACTCTGCCACTGGCCAGTACCACTTTGCCTCGAGCAGAGCGGAAGAAAAAAATACATTTACCCACAACGCTGCCCCAACTTCCTGCGGTTTATAGAGGCAGAGGTAAGAGATTTCTGCTATGCAGCCCTCCTTAGATTTTCTTCCATGAAACTGTCAACTGCTCCATAAAACCCTAAAAATTTTCAGCGTCTTGTGGCAATACGTGTCTTGGCTACACTACATGTGACACACAGAAGCGCCTCCTCTTTTTGCTGTGACTAACACCATGTAATTTCCTTTGAGGTGTCCTATGTTTTACACTGGAGTGAACAATGAACAGTTTCTCCGCTCACCTTCTTTATGTCAGGCTCTATGGACTTGTAGCGTGCCGTACCTTAGTCAACTTTTATCCAGGCTAAACAGTGTTAGCATACTTAACTTCTTCATATTTTGGAAATTTTTCAATACCAGTGATTATCTTTGTTATTCATCTCTCTAACTTTTTAAGTTACATTATTTTTTATTTGAGGTGAAGGAACCAGAACTGTTTAAAGCATTTAAGATCCAAGTCTAATGTGGATTTATACAGCTGTGTAATAATGTTTCCTCAAAACTGTTAAGACAGCTTGCTTTCATCATATAAAAATATAGAGATAAAGCACCAGGACTTAGAATTCAGTATCTATAAGTGGATTTAGACAATATTTTAAAATATCCTTGTTGTCCTAAGGGCAATCTTATTTTCATATATATCCAAGAGAACCTACAAATCACTACAATCCAATAACTAACAGAGATCGACCTGCATTACTTCCTGTTTTATTCATAAGGCAGAATCACAGTCCTGCAGCTAACACCCATGTGGCAGTTGCTACTAATTCTGCCAAATGAAGTGATGACATAACACAGCGACCAGAACAATAGAAGAACCCACATAAAATCGGGCAGAAGACTGTAATGATTTAACTTACTCTCTACCTGTCCAGCACTGAGGTCAAACACGGGACAGGCGTGAACAACTGCTTCTCCTTTCAAGGAAACAGAGTTAATTAAGTTGATCCAAGTTTACTAGGTCCACCAGTAAATTTCCCTCACATTGAAGCCCTGCATCAGACAGGTGGCAAAAAAAAAATGTTAAGTTCCCAATTTGCTTTTTTTTTCAGGTATTTGCATAACAGACACAAGCATTATATGGCTGTGCTAGCCTCTGCTCCATAGCAGCTCCTGGCTAACAGCAGAGTGGGTAATGCTGAGGTGGTCGGGCTGTGAAATGCACCGTGACAACCTGATGATAGTTGCTATATCTCCTCTATCAAGTCTGGTGGCAGAAGACATCTTCCTCTTTGAATGTTGTAAAAGCGTTATCATGGGATATTCCACTTCATAAGCAAAAGATCTATAAGTGAGGTGATACACTGAGGCAGACTGCAGCTTCTCTTCCCTGGATCCCTTCCTCACAGCAAAGTGTCTGCTGAATTGTGTGTTGACAGGTCTCTTTGGACTGAAACAGGGACAAGACAAAGTTGTTCCCTTCTCTTTAACATCTTCCTTTAGTTATCAAGCCCTCAGCAAACCAAGCAGGAATAACAAAGGGACTTAAAGCTTTATGCTGGAAGGAAAAGACAAGAGAGTTGCACTAACATACACGGTGTGTTCACACATTTATAACACGTCCAACCTTAGGCTGTCAACTGGTTTGCAAGAAATAACATCAGACCATGATGTTCCAGGTTGCAAGGTCAGCCAACAAATATCCTGGGAACTACTCCTCAGCACTGCAGAAAATCAAAGAGAAAATTAACTAGCATTTTTCAGCTCCTGTGAGCTGTTCAAAATTGTTTTATGTAGGGACGTACATCATTACTTCTTGTAAAGAATATCTATGGTGCCAATTTCCTACCAACACTATACAAACTGAGACAAGAAGCAAGTACCTGGAACTAGATATATATTACTTGGCTGAGCAGACTAAATGCAATAAAACTGAACTGACTCCCAAGAGTATTTTAGTTATTGTATATACCACCTTTAAACACTTCTCAGTCTTCCTTCCAAGAATCTAATATAAGTTCAAAGCTTTATGGGTCTTAAAAAAAAAAAAAAAGGTTAATCTTAAGATTAGCACTAGGAGAATGTTTTCTAGAGAAAGGAATGTCAGGATATATTGCTGGATGTTCTCAGTCAGACATCTAACAAATAAGGACTTATTTTTGGATAAAGCGATATGTTCAATCGGCAGCACTGCCATCAGCTTCCTGCATAACCTAAGGCTAGTCACTAAATTACTCTTTTATTCAATTCTTGTCAGTGAGGACACTAATAGTTAATTTTCCCCACTTGTGCTTATTTAGACAGGAAGCCGTTTGAGGCAGAGACTTTCTACCCACAGGTATATAAAGCACATATTGCAAAAGAATTCTGGTTGTTTGTGCTGCTGTAGTAGGAGTAATTGCATGAATTATTTCCTCCAGGTATTCCCCTGCTCTTTGAAAGTACACTCCCAGAGCTACAGGGCAGGTCTGTAGTCACTACTAGAGGCAGGGTAAAATTGTGTATAAAAAAAGATGCCCTGAGGTAGCATGAGTATGAAGGTACCGACATGTTCATGTTGTATATGACTGCAACAAGTCTTGGCAAGACACGCCAGTTCATTTAAGCACAGAATTAGCTCTGATTAACAGTCAACTTGTGTTAACAAATACCACCTATTTAATTAAGTTATTCTGTAAATTACCTGTAGTAAGAACTGTTGTAGCTAAGACGACAAGATATAGCAACAGCAGAGAAAGACTTTCTTGGAACGGTCATCATTGTATGAAGACAAAGTTACATGGGATTTCTCCTCTCTTTTTTACATAATTGTTATGCATTAAAAAGAGAGAGCAGGTCCTAAAAATTTGACCTATGGTCAAAATGTAGTCCTTGCCCTATAGTATTTGCCCTTTTCTAAAGTATTTTAAAAAAAGTTGTTCTGGATGGTAACTATTACAAAACAAACTCTTGCATATCAACACAACAGAGCAGTGAAAAGTGTTCAAGAGACTGTCCTAGTGCTGTCTCCTGTATGTAGAAAATGAAATACATGAGAGAAAGTATCTTAGATAAAAGACGGGG